>SZWC01013666.1:6919-21478 GCA_023375785.1 Penium margaritaceum | reverse complement strand
CACTCACTCTAGGAGCATTGGCAACGCTGGCTCTAGGCACTTCCCACGGCTCGGCGTACGACTCGTTGAAGCTGGACGTGGAGATGCAGTTGGGGTTGGTGGCCGATGGGCACGCCTGTATGCGTCTGCACACGGGTGGATACAGAAAGGCGGTGGGTTGCAGTCTTCAGCAACACCGTTTTTGGAACGGTCAAGGTCTTTTCCTAACATGATGAGGACCTGTTGTTGATGTGGTGCGTGCCGAGATGCGAATCCGGATTTGTGGCTGATGGGCTGGGCCCGGATGCGCCTGCATAGGTTGAAGCTTCTGGATTGACTTGCAAGCGGTTGAAGAAAGAAATGGGCAAAGATGAACAACAGCTCATTGGAGCTGAGCGCCTGCACAGTGGGGAGGCTCAGCTGAGTTTTGCAAACTGCTGGAGGACCCTGGCATGCACACACCTGTGTGTGCATGCCATTGCCATTGCCATGCACACACCTGTGTGTGCATGCCATTGCCATTGCCATGCCATTCCATGCCATTGCCATGCCATGCCATGCCATGCCATGCCATGCCATGCCATGCCAGTGCCATGCCATGCCATGCCATGCAAATGCCATGCCATGACATCCACGCACAAACACGTGGGCAAAGCAGTCAGTTGCATGATGTCACTGGCTGCTTTTACCATGTGACTGACATTGCATTGCATGGAGGTTACGTTCAGCGAACGAATGGGGTTTGTGAGTACAAGCGCTGCTGTCGCTGACTTTGATGCTGAATTCTGTACTAGTTGTGGTGCTGCAGCTGTAGCAGCTGGGGCAGCAACAACAGCAGCAGCGGCAGTAGCAATAGCAGCAGCAGCGGCAGTAGCAATAGCAGCAGCAGCGGCGGTGGTGGTGGCGGTGTGGCGTCTGCAGCAGCAGCAGCAGCAACAGCAGCATCACTAGCAGTGGACACAGAAGCAGTGGCTTTGGCAGCAGCAGTGGCAACATCATAGCAGCAGTAGTAACATCATAGCAGTAGTGGCAACATCATAGCAGTAGTGGCAACATCATAGCAGTAGTGGCAACATCATAGCAGTAGTGGCAACATCATAGCAGCAGTGGCAACATCATAGCAGCAGTGGTAACATCATGAACGCACGCATTCGTGAGTGGAGCTAATGGCATGCGTGCATGCATGTAAGGATGCAATTCATGGCATGCACGCACGCATGTCAGGACGTGATTCATGGCATGCAGCCACGCATGTCAGGATGTGATTCATGGCATGCATGCCCTCTCTGCTCACCCAAAAGCACAAGAAGAGTGCTGACTTTGACAACGACAGACAGAACGACGACGACCTCTTGCTTCGTGCATGGCAGCCTCAGGACTCCGTGAATGGCCAAACGCCGTTGCCAAAAAATCTCTCTCCGGTTCTTTCAGAGTCATCATGACACAACTCCTTCTCACCACGTTCTTCACTCACCCGTCCTCAAGCCCCAGAGGCTGTTGCCGACTGAAGTAAGGGCTGTCTGCCGTGGAGTAGGGCAACTGCTGCTGCTGCGGCAGTGGCCCAACTTCAGCAACATTAACCAGCGATGGCGCAGCAGCCAGGGCACCATAAGCTGCGCTGTGCGGTCCGTGGGCTGAAAATAAATACAGTGCTTCTGTAGCGTCCGGTTCAGGTTCTGCGTTTTGCAACGAATACATCAGTGGTGACGTGTGTGAACGCGTCTGCTGCGTTGGGGGAGGTGGAGCAGCTATGGAAGCAGGTGGCGCTGCAGCCGCGGCGCTTTGCAGCAGAAGCATTCCTGCTGCTGCGATGGGGATAGCGAAGGCTGCAGCAGAGGACGGCTTCCGCGGTGGCTGAGCAGGCAACGTCAGCGGGGAATCTGACGTCACGGAGGGCGATGCTGCGTCACATGTTCTTAGTGCAGCAACAGCCAAACGAGCGGTCCGTGCAGCGGTGCCAACAGGCGCAGCAGGGGCGGCCGCCGCCGCCGCTACCTCCGCGGCGACCAAGACTGGGGCACACGCCATGCCGGACTACGGTTGACCGCTCGTGGCTGTTCCAGCACTGAACTCACTTCAGCACAAGATGTCGCCAGACTGAGGCCAATGGGAAATCGGAAGCCACGTCCAGAAGTCTTGTGTGAAACATACCGTTCCTTGAGTCAACTTTATTTAAGGGCCAACTCAACTCCTGGTTGGCTATCCTGGTACAACAAATATTGACTGGTTCGTGCCACACCCACCTACGCTGCCTGCCATACCCACCTACGCCCTCCTGGCATAGGTGGGTATGGCGGTGTGAGAGCACACCGTCCATGGTGTCACGATGTAGTTACACCTGCCAAGAGGCAGGTGCTGCACGTACAGCATGCATAGGTTTACATAGTAATTGAGCAAAAGTATTTATAGTAGTACCTCTTGAGAGTCTAAATGATTGCCCGCAATCTGGACCACATGATGGAAGGTTTGTCGTGAGACTTTACTTCGGACGTGGAGGACAAAACTTCTTGTAAATGTACTGCCAAACTGTCACCCGCATTCCTTCAAGCCATTTTTTTTGTTCACCCATGTGTGCTCTTAAACATCGTGTATGATTTGGGCGAACTCTTCCTAAACTACTTCAAGCTATGTCGGATTTATTCCACCTTTTGTGGATGTAAAGCTTAAAATAAACACAATAAAAAGATAAACAAATGCATTTGACGATACAATGTTACGTAAAACAATTCACCAACACATTCAAGAAGAACCTCAATATACATTTCTTCTCGTTTTTTATGAATATGGTTTCATCTGATGATGACTTTATTTGAAGAATCTTTATTTGTTCTTGTATTTTAAACATGCTTGTTTCACACGTCTATTATGAAATACACACAAAAAAAGTTCTTTGACAAATTTGGATGGATTTTGTATCTTTCCTTATGTTATGAAAAACAAGATAACATAACTATAGGCATAATCCAATTTATATACCTTCTTCTATGATGGTGGTTGAATTTCTTTTCTTTCAGCTGCATTTTTACCCTATTTGAAGCCGGGCTCACAAGTCTCAAGAGTATGCCATGACGACCAGTTCCGTGAAATAGGACAGGGCGAGGCCAAGGATGTAGCGCAAGGTGTGCCACGTGGCCTGAACTGGCCAACTCGCATTACAAAGGAGGAGCAACATAGAGGGGGAAAACAAAAATCAGTTATAATCGCCAATGGATTGGAGGGGTTTAATCAAATCCAACGCATAGTCCTTACCCTTTTGTCCTGGCGTCAAACTGGTCATTACATACTATCCAGGGTCCATCCCCACATCTAGGTCAATGTCCGTGACTTTTTTCTTCAAGGTCGACCCTGCTTGTGCGTCCGAAGACGTGGAGGGGCATAAATTCTGACGCATTCTTACACTCAAATTGGTGGATATGTCAGAAGAATGACCAATCCACCAAACAACCCAGATACATACGCAAAAAAAAGGAAACATTTCCCACCAAAGCAATTGTAATACGGTTTCTATACAACCAAAAAACACCTATGGAGGCAGGTACTGATCGCGATACACATCAATGGTTTGCTGAGAAAATGTTTTTAAAACAAAAATCTTCCGAAAACGTGTTGTTATTGGTGGGCAGAGAAGCTTTTCACGCCAGTTTGGACAGATTTAGTTCGAAAACAAAACTATTTCAAACTTTTGTTAATCGAAAAAAAACTCTTATCGATGTCAGACCACCATGTCATTCAGCCCGTCGCCTGACGGTAATGGTCAAGACTGCGTTCTCTCCCTCGCTTGTAGCCCTATGAGTGTTTGCTTCTCGCCTACAATCATGACTCTGATCGAATCCGCCGGGCATTCCTTTTTCTTTATTACTCATTTGCCACCCAATTTGGAGACAAGGGCAAGCTCTCTGCCGCAAGAACACCTGACTTGAACCCCAACTCGATCATTTTGCCTCCTATCTTACCCAAAAGAAATCCCTCAAGGCCCCCTATTACCCACGTGGAGATTTAGATTCCAAGCTACAAAAAGTAAAAACAAATGGCTTCCATCAAAAGAGCTTTAGAGACCACGCTTTAGAAAGGGTCCACACGTAGGACATACAAACAAGTGTTAAAATCATACAGATCTTTTTGTCTCGATGTCCAAACTGCCAAGGGAGAGACTGTGCATTCCCTTGCAAGAGTGGCCAAGGTTACCATCAGAAGAGCTTATCAGAACCTAAAATGTATTAAAGACAAGCAGATGGGGGCAATTGAAAAGGCAATCAAGGCCTTGCAATGGAAGTTACAAAAATGTCCACAAGTTCCTTCTAAAGAGGTGCCCGTCTTTCGCGTTGACAAATTCATGGCGATCAAAGAGTCGCACTACTGCATGCAGCTGAGAGGACAAGAAATGGAAGAAGTAAAAAAAACCTTTTAGCTTTGTTTCTTCTTTTATCACTTTTCATACAAGGGGGTGATGTTCTTGTTCTTTTTGTCATGTTTCCAAAAGAGGAATTTCACAGACCTTCAAGCTTGCTTGAACCTCAAATTTTCACAGGTCAAAGTTCAAGAAGATGAACGACAACCAGTTGACAAAGTGTTTCATCTTTGACTTGAACACAACTTGAAGCATTTTGCTTCCATTCTATTTGCGGTCGGATTACTTTATGTTGAATACAATACTTGGGCAAAGACAAGATGCTTCATCTCCCGTCCTAGCTCACCTCTTTTGATACAAAAGAAAACCTCTTTACATCGCATCAAGAAGCGGCCATCATCACATGTTCCGTCACAAGGAACAACAAGATGAATAAGGTACAAATAAAACGTTGTGCATACTTCTAGAAAGTGCATCTATTTCCAAAGTTTTCCTAATGTATGCAGATAAGATATCATGTCATCATCCTTTGTAGGATGGCCATCCAAAGGTTTTTCGTGCATTATGACACCAAGAGATAGATTTATGTAATGTGGGTGCATTGGCTATGTACTTCTTTGTTTGGTGGGGGATGTTTCATGAGCAGGTTCCTAACTATAATAATCATGCTCATTGGTACAAAGTACCCATATCCTTGAGATATGTGGATGAAAAAGCATTAAAGGTGACTTACGTCACCCAATGGTGAAATTCAAATAGGCATGTTTTTTACATTCAACATCAGCTCCTCCAAGGTCACATATGAGGGTCGCGCTCATGGAGCAAAGTGGTTTTCATCATGCAGGTAAGAGTATGTGCATTACCATTCAATTCCTTATCATTTTCGTTTCCACCAATATCATTACCATCAATGACACAGTCATGAACGTCGTTGTTTTCCACTACAATGTCTTGCTTCTCTTCATGCATGTTTTGCCTACTGCTTTGCCTTCATGCCATGTAGTGTGCTTTCGAGATGACATTCTTCACGATGGCTAATGGTTGTATACGCCTCTAGAAACTTGTTCCACCAAAAGAATAATTCTTGACCCTTTTTTAGCACTTTCGAGTGTCAGGTTGAAGGCAAGGCAAGAGATGGGGTATCATCTGCCACGTGGACTTCACACTCCTCCTAACACTCTATGTTCACAAACATTCCCATGGGTTGATGAGAATCTACCAGAAGTCATCTAAGAATTCTTCCCCCCTCCATCCCTCCATGTTCCTCTCCATCATCTTCATTCATGTTTTCCTTTTCTGTTTTACCCTACCTCCCAAACAAGTCACTTCTTGTTTTACATAAAATAGCTCACTACATTAAATCCTTCTCCCATGCAAAATTGTACCATGTCCATGCACATGGCACGCATAGATGAATAAGAATGCATCACAAATAGATAAAGATGATGCAACCAAGGGATTTCTCAAGCTCATGTTGTATTTGCATGATGTCCATCTTGAAAATGGGACATTCTAAATAAACAACTACCCCAAATTCTACACTTCTCGACACCCTGTTTTCTAGGTAAGAACCAATTGTGGACCGCATTCAAAGCTTGTATCCTTGAACTTGTAGAGGATGGTACTCACATTCAATGTGAAAGATAACTCCCATTATACAATAAGTGGGGCTTTGACAATGTTTCTATAACAGACAGGGAATCTTCTACGTATCCATCGTGATGTTGCCAACATTTGGAGGGATGTTGCAAGTGTTCCTACACTTGTTGACAGACACTTTGCATAGCTTATTACTGTATTTGCATTGTCATTTCTTCAACACCCGCTCATACTCCTCTCAATTCATGTCCTTTTTTTCATAAGCATGCGGCATCAATGCAAAATCAACATGCTAAACATGGATCGCACACAGTACATACATCGCACACAGCATAAGGTTCATAAAGTAGTCATGGTTTGTAAGGTCCGCAGCAATGTGCACACTTGCATGCTTCACAAACCACACATAATGACAACGCTCCAAAATACAAAATGCATCAGCAACACTTACACCATCTCAGGCACTTGCACAACATGCTCCTACAGACCAATGTCAATTCCCTTTGATACATGTATATGATACCACATCCATCAAATTTGCACCACACTTTCAGACTATGACATAGGTATGGAAGGATTTCATAAAGGGAATGTCTGGAAGGCGCCTTTGGCGTCACTCATTGCACCAAAGGGGATCAAATGGCAAGAAAACAAGGCCAATCCACGATGGAAACATGATGAGCAAACAATGATATTTGAGGCCATTGTTGTTTTTGCAAAGCATATGATCGTGGGCAACCATTATGTTGCAAGATGGGTCCAGGCTTTCCAATCATATTCAAAGCTTGCATTATATGCCATGAGGGAATGGTTAGGTAAATGGAAGAATAAACTCTCCACAACAAGAGGGTGTACTTCACATGTTCACATTAGTTACATCTACCAAGCTCATCTATCATTTGAGGTCAAGTTGTGCACTACGAGTGACGCAATGTCACTGGCACGAACATGAAAGATGTGGATTTTTGTGACAAGTGGACACATAAGAATTTAAGTTAGATATGGTTGCACATTTGATATGCTCTTCATGTATTAATTTGTAAATATACATCATTAGTATTCTTCTCTCCCCAATTCTATCCTTTCTCTTTTGAGGACATGCCAAAGAACATGCGACATAAAGCTATGCAAAGTGCTCTCTAGACAAGTGCCACATCGTATTAAACATTCCTCCACATTTCGGCAACATCGAAACAGATAACTAGAAGGCAATTATCCGTTTATTGTTGAAACATCGTCAAATCCCCACTGATCTTTTAAGGGAGCTTTCACTAAGATTGAATGCAAGTACCATCTTATACACGTTCAAGGATACAAGCTTTGAACGGAGTCCATAATGGATTCTCACTTGAGAAAATAGGATGATGAAAATTGTAAAGTTTGGGGTACTTGCTTTGTAGGGTAGTCGCATCTTGAAGGACATCACGCAGACGCAACATGAGGTTGAGAAACCCCTCAACCGCTTCATCTTCATTTGTCTTAAATGCATGTTTTTCATCTTTGCGTGCCATTTGCATGGACACAAGATATTTTTTCATGGGAGAAGGATTAACTCCAGTGACCTTTCTTATGCAAAACAAGAAGTGACATATTGAAGAGGTGGGGTAAAACAGAAAAGGAAACCATGAATCAAGGTGAACAAGAGGAACATGGAGGCGAGGAGGGAGAAAGAATACTTGAATGACATCTGGTAGTGACTCATCAACCCATGTAAAGATTTGCGACCATAGAGCATTAGGTGGAGCCTCAAGTCCACGTGGCACGTGATACCTTATCTCTTGCCTTACCTTCAACTTGACAACCGCAGTTGCAAGCAACAAGGCAAGCTTTATAAAAACAAAAATGACTACGTCTCGTACTTCTTTTGGTGAAAGAGAATGGTTATTATTTTGAATGATAACAACAAGATTTTAGAAAACAAAAAAAAGGTGATTCACACTTCATGTTATGCTTTATGAGATTTAGATCGTTTTCAAAACAATTGATACATTGATGATGTATGGCCTCCAATTTGATCAATATTTGAATGATCTAAAAAAAGATTCATGTAAGGTTAAAACTTTTCTGATAATCTTATTGCAAAAACCATGAAATAAGTGTTGATGGAAAACTTTCAAGTTGTATTGATGACATTTATTTCACCAAAAGGAAATTAAATCTGCAAAAAATTGATTTTGTTAATACTTGAACAAATCAAAATGAATTTAACCTCTTTTTTCTTTCTCAAATGGATATGGGAAAATAGTTTAATAAACAGTAGTTTGAAATAAAGATAAATTGTTTTAAATGTTTTACACTAATATAGCTCTCAACAAGTTATAAACATTCAATTTAGAAATTGTTAAATTATAAAATACATGGGATTAAACAAGAACAAGTGAAAAACGAAATGATAAAATGGAAAAGGAAATTTGTTTTGATGTTTCAATGAAGACCAATTTGAGAACATAACATAGAATTATTATACAATTTTTTGCATTTATGTCAAAAATGATTTTTTTTCATTGATAAAACGGTTTTTCTTATCCCAAGAATCGTTTTATGTTTAGTTATACACATTGTTTTATATCTAGCACATAAAAATTATATGTAAACATCATTTCTAAACCAATACAAAAGTTCATTTTTCGTGGGAATGATTTTTATTTATGCTTCAAATGCATTTAAAAAAAAATCAATGTTGTAATCATTTTACATTATACCGATGAAATATGCTTTCTTTTAGAGTATGATGATTCAAAACATCATAAAACGATTTTTGGATACATTGGCGATTACGTTAAGGAAATAATTACTTTTATGATCCTTCCTTATATATAGCCTTCCTTATATATACTTGAGTTACATCATAAATGATGACATAGGTGTTTTCGTGGTTTCACTGTTGATGTTTTTCAATTTCATGAATTTCTATTTGTACAGAAGGTCGTGATGAGATTCACATTAGATACTGCTTGAATTTTTTTTAAGAAATTGTATCCGTTATTACTCTTGTTTTGAATTATTATTGAGCTTTTCACATTTACTTAAATGGTAAGGAAACGAAATGTTATGAAACCTTTTCAAAAATGTGTTGAGATATCAAAATTTCTCTTCATTTCTTTGTTAGCCTTTTCATGTTTTTGAGATGAGATGAATGGATTGAAATAGAAACAATTCGAATTATCATTTACACTACGCTCAATAGTTTTGTCTCCTTAAAGTATTTTATGGACATTTATAATACAGATTATGATGTGTTTGTAGTGATTCTCAAAACTTGTAATGTCATGAACAATATTAACTTCATAAATTAGCCGTAATTTAATTTTTTGATGTTCTTCTAAAAAATAAAATTGTTTTCTTTTCCTTATTAAAACAAATTACAATAATTTTCCAGAACATGTTTTTAAGACCTTACATACATTAATTCCGCAAAAGAGTTTTGTTAAATCATCAAAAGACTCATGGTATCTTTTGTACATGATTGGTCCTCAATCAGATTTTTTATTGTGTATTTTTTGTTCATCATTGTTTTTTCTCAGTTGTTTTGAGAATGAATTTTGAGGAATCGATAGTTTGCGTTTGGCCTTGAATGCCAATTCTTTTGCTTTGCTTTTCCATCGACTTTAGACTTAGCATTAAACCTAGTTCTACAGAGCATTAATAAAGTTCCTCTACGTCTAGATGGTAATAGTATTACTTGACACATTCTTGTTCGAGTTATTATTTGGCAAAGTCTTACAAGTAAAAGATATCAAGCCAAAAGCTTTTCTAACGATATGTGAAGGATTTATCTCTTTTCCGACGTAACGATACATGTCAAAAACTTGAAATTTAGGGCGCGATAGTTTGGGGATGGATTCGATGGTTAGATGAGCCCAACCATGGTCATTTTTTGAGCTAACATCCACGTTTTGCTTTTTAGGTTGTCAATGTCACGTTTAGTTTTTCATAATTAACGTGTTTATTCATCTATCCCTTTTTGGCAACATCGATGAAACATGATGAACACAACTTCCATTTTTGCACACTTCTTTCGACTACTCTTCATCATTGCCCATTTTTTCTTTTCATGTTCTTATGATGAATTTCATTCATGACCATGTGCATTGTTCGTGTACAACCCGAGTCATTGAGTTGATGTTTTTGTGGGTATGTCGAGTTGTGCTTTGTATCATTCGTGTGAACGCAAGCAATGATGGCGTTGTTCAATGTGCATGTAGTAGAAGTACGCAGTGGAATTAAGTACACTCTCACTAGATCTGTGTATAACTTCCCATCATGGATAGCTACAGGGACCTTGCTTGTGCCAAGGCCATCCAAATAGCGTAAGAGCTTCACATCATTGTCCTTTTGCTAGTATCCAAAATCATCGGCCTAGTGCATCAACGTGTGACTATGCCCATGAACTTGTAACATATGCATGTCGTATCCTTTAACAACCTGTATTTGCAACACGACCTACAACATGGGTATTCCTCACACAATTACAACATGATTCTAATGAGTGGGGATTGGTGGTTTTGCATCATGGATGTTTTGTGACACCAAACAACTCTTAGGGATATGCATCTAAGAGTGGAAGAGAAGGTTTTTTTGGGCTTTACTATGTTTTCCATGTTAATGCCAGAATTGATTGAGGTATTCTGGGGTGCAGCTGATATAACATGCAGTGCCATGTGGGACGTTATGCATATGCCTTTTTTATTGGCAGGCTCTGACGTCCAGGTACAACATGACATGTAAGCAATTCACCATCAGTGGTCAAGGCCCAATGACTACCTACCATGGTTTACACGTTGCTTGAATGCAATAGATAGGACACATGTGTTTATAAGGATACATTTTTTGTGTCTTGGTGCATACATGAATAGGCATAATTGGATGTATCAAGACATCTTCACAGCCTACACCCCTAAGTTTTGGCTATCGTATAAGCACTTTAATTCATCAAGCGTTAGAACTTTATCTTTAAACAACTTATGCGGATTCTTTGTGCATTTGAAAAAATACAACATCCCAGGTATGGATTTGACATAAACACAAAACAAGAGCTCATGGCAAGGGCTCAACTCCCTTACACAACATTGTGTACATGAATTTTAACATCAAAGTTCAAATTCTTCATTGACGCCTACGATCGTGCATGAGATCCCTGTGGTGTCACGTGAAAATTGTAACACTTTCACTAGATCTTTCTCCGATCCAAGACACTTATTAGCGCAAGAAATAACATGAGAAAATTGAAATTGACACAAAGTTGAAACCTGAGTACTAACTTGACACAAATACAAAAAATTGCATTAAAATTATTGAAAAACTAAGTTTACGTGCTAGCAAATTCTTCTTTATAACTAGAGGTCGGGAGGGGAGTGCGCATGACAAAAGAATGTTCAGAACAGTTGGGGCCGTGGTTTTTTCCACCTTTAATTGCATGTCTTCTTATGATTGTGTCGTTCCCCGGGGGCTACTACATCATACCACCATACCTTGGAAAACACTAACAAGTCAGACATCAGTTCCTCTGATCTTCAAGATCTGTGAAAGCTCTTAAGTCATTGACATATATCCACACAATCCATGATCCAAAAATTATTAGGGGTCATTTACGCAAGATTTCACATCCTATGTGCGTTGCTGGTATGTTCAATTTCATTTTAGCCTCTCTTGAAGTTATTATGTTTTATGATGCATTATTTCATTAAGGACTTGTTAGGCATATAATGAATAGAGGAAGAACACAGGTAGGAATTTGAAAGTTTATGGTTATTTGGAGAAACCATAGGGCTCTTTCCATTTGTGCCCGCATAAAAACATTGTAGTGGAACTTTTGAATGCATGTCTGCATGATATGGAATGATTGGATGTGCACGTAGATGTTATTCAACAGTTCACCGTAACTCTTTGCATGAACAATGTCTTAATACACATTGTCACATTCAACATGAAGATCCTTTCCAAAAAACCAAGCATTATCTCCACCAAGCACCTCATGCACTACAACATGATCCTTGCCAATGTCTGTTTACACGAAATTTGCTTTACTTTGGCTATCATCTTTGTGTGAGAGAGAGGGACTGATTACTTTACTGATCTAGGCGTCAGGTTAGGCATTCGCAAGCGTTTAGCAAGAGGCGGAAACCCCAAATTCTATAGAGGGTCATGCCCAAGCCTTTGCATTACAATGTGCATGTGTAGGTCACCTGATGAATACAAGTAGTCATTACAGAGAGCGGGTTAAATCTTCATTGCATCCTGGAATAAAACTTTGTTTCAACCATGGATTTTTTCTTCACTATCCTCAATCATGAGTATGTTGTAGCTAGTTTTGGGGCCATCGTCCAAAACAACACAATCCACCTTGGATGGTGTACACACCATGTTGTTCAAATTCTTAATCTAACATAAAAGCACTTGCCGACACTACAGAAGAATCTTCTACATTCTTCTCCATGCCTCCATATCGCTCCCCCTCCTCCTCGAAGCCATGAGTAGTGCATAGCACCTTTTCCCCACATGCCTTGTCCAGAGAATACATTTTGATGGATTGTGAAACAATGGGATGGAGTTTTCCTACGTCTTCCCATGCTTTGAGCTGGAAACTTAAGCCTCATCCCACCTCTCAAGTGTGAGTTCCATTTGCCACATCCTCCACTTCAACCCATTCCCACTCAACCTTTCTAAATGACATGCAAGTTTCCATCAAGTAGCAACGTTAACCAAGAAAATTTTGAACATAAACACGTGTCAGGTCCTCCATCATGGCAAAGACGTGAGTCAAATGCCATGCAATTATGTCATGTAGCTTTTTCTTCGAGGCGCAAAACTTATCAAACTCACTGACGTAGGCCAGCTTCATATTTACAAGTGCAAAATCATGCTTATTGGTTCAGAAGTGCTTACTGATGGCACTAAAGGATGTGCTTTCAAACAATTGCTCCTTTGACGTGACAACACTTACGTGCGACAACATGGTGGAGCCAACTTGCAAATTCAGATGAATCCATGCATGGCGTTTCACTTTGTCCCAACTCACGAGGGTTGCAATCTTGCTTACATGCATCGGTGCAAGTCAAGAGCCATGGGGAAATAATTCTTATGTGTAATTGCAATCATGTTGTTTCCAACAAATCGTTGGAAGCTCAACTTCATTTTTCCACTACTAGTCTCAACAGCACCATCCAAACGATGACGTAGTGGCCATAGAAAGTGGATGTGGTCTTGTTAGGACAGGTCATATGGAGGAGATGCAATCCGTACACCATGTGCAATGGATGCACTGGCTGATAGGGACGACATACTGGCGAAAGAGCTGTTGGAGTTTGTTTAAGAGCAGGTAGCCATCGGTGTAGGCGTAGTTGAACAAGAAGAAACAAGTGTAATGTGGATGGAGTGTAGTGGCAAGGTCAAGAATTTGAGCATGCACAAGGACCTGATGATAGGATGATAGGGGGTTGCTAGGTAGGCTCGGAGGGAAGTGCGCGCATTTCTGTGTTCAAAGTTTCATGTGTAGAGGAAAACGTAAGATCCATGTGCAACCAACCGATTTAGCAAAAGCCAAATTCAACACCCAGTTCATTTCTTTGATCTTTGAACCACGGGATTGGGTGCTTTAATTCAATGGTTTCAGCAAAAGGATGCATCTTAAATGGTGACACACTAAAAGATGAAGGTGTAGTCATGCGCGTAAACAACTCTCATCTATTTGCAAATGTCTTGCAAGTTCGAAGAATGTCGCATTAATATGTGAGCTCCTGCTAACTTCCACGTCACTTCACAACTTTGATTTCCTGCTTTCAGGCCATTGATGAATGCTCAATTCATCTAAAACTGAGTGCGACAAAAAATAGTGCAGTTCCCCTCTAAATGTTGGTGCACCTCGATGGGTTTCCATAGGCTCTCATTCAACCAACCTACCGGGTCCCACACAGCACACAAATGGATAAACGAATTTGAATCAACTCATCTCTCTCCACCAATGAAAGTGGGTTATCGATAGTCGAAAGTTCGATGATCGCTGTTGAAGGATATTCCTCCGGGCCTTACCTAAAGCACACTATGTTTGATGAGGGGTATGAATGAGTGATAGGCAGCGCAGAAATTCTGGAATCGCAGCGTCTGAAACAGCATCAAGAAAAGCCTATGTGTGGTAGCGTTCTACCGTCGAATCCAACCCCAACCAGCCCCACTCTAAACAATCCTCTTCATTCCACGGTTTCGTTTATCGATCGAGGTCACTTTGTTGAGATCTTCTACTCGCACCGACACAGAGGAGTCATTTATCGATAGTGTTTTCAAATCTTTGTTCGACGAATCGGTGTCACTGCACGAGCACACGCGCAGACGGCGGTGGCGGCCTGAGCCCTTCCCATCATTGATGGCGCGGTCCGAAGCACACGTGACCTGTCGACTGCGCACGTGGCGGATTTTGTGCGATGGACTCTCTCACTATTGAATCAACTGTTGTGAAGGAAAACACGGTGGAGGAGGTTTTCCTCCGACGGTATTAGGATTCTTGCTCCGTCTCCTTCTTCTCCAACTTCTCCGTCTACTTCTCCTCCTCCTCCTCCTCCTCGTCCTCCTCGTCCTCGTCCTCGTCCTCGTCCTCGTCCTCGTCGTCGTTGTCGTCGTCGTCGTCCTCCCCCTCCTCC
>SZWC01013665.1:61085-73398 GCA_023375785.1 Penium margaritaceum | reverse complement strand
CAGACGCATATGTGAGCTCACACTTGGGGGAACTCCAGGTCAAGGCATGGCATGCCGTCCGTTGGCATTGCACGGCACCGAATGCTATGGCAAGGCACGGCATCACGTACCATGGCATGGCACGCAACGGCATGGCGTACCATGGCACGCCATGCGTGGAATGCCATGTCGTTGCATATCATCGCTCAGCATGAAAATTCCCTCGCCGGCATTGAGGTCGCATTCCTCGCGCTTCCGTCACGCCACAGCATCTCTATCTGACTGAGGGGTCAGCCCGCCACAGAGTCCGCTGTTGAAGCCAGACAACTTTTTTTTTCTTTTTTTTTTGGTTTCTGGGGAATGCATCGCTCTTCAGCGGTTGGCAGGGCCAGCTCGTCGTGAGCCGCCGCGACGTCGTATCCCACGCCGCCGGCCACTACCCTCCTGTGGATTCCGCCTTCCATCCGGACCTCCTGTGCTGCTTCGGACACTCAGGGCCCGTGAGTGGTAGCCACAACAATAAAAAGCAATGACAAATAGTGGCGAACATTGTGGTAGCAATCACCAGCCGCGCACCTCTCAGGAACTGTAGCAGGGTGGTTTCAGCTTTGCCGTTGGGCAAGACGACTCGCTTGCCGTTGATGAAGGTGGCGGGTTCGGTGGCAGAGGCGCTGGAGAGAAAGGCTGCCACCTCGCCCTCCACGTCCACTGCGCCTGCTGCCGCTGCTATCGTGTCCGCCATCTCGGTTTGCTTGCTACTCCTTTCGCTTCTTTCGTTCTGAACGTGCTGAACAAGTGGCTCACTCGATAGCTATCCCTGACGGGTTCTCTTCCCGAAACTCGGGGCGAAGAGACTTTCTGACGCTGCGCTGTGGCTTGGGAGACTGCTGGAGCTTGCGTTCGGCAAGAATCCGTGCGAGGTAAAAATGTGAGGAAGCTTTGGCTCGCGATTGAGGGCAAGACGATGACGCGCGACACACCGGAGCGCCGAAGAAAAATGCAAGGCGGGGAAACGGTGGGACGCGCTGCACTGCGCAGCTCCCTGCGGCCTGTCCGACTTCGCCAAGGAGAGGTGGTGTGAGGCCCACGGTGACCTGCCCCACAGCCCCACGGGGCTGAGCTGANATCGTAAAGGATCTCATGTTGCCATGACCGATGATTTCTGTCGACGCAATGGGTCCATCTCCAGGAAACAAGGCGTCTGTGTCCCGTTCGGTCACAGAGCGCAGCTTCGCCTCGCCGTGCCGCCGTGACATCACGCCGAGCATCCTGCAATTGCGAGCCGGACGAGTTTTTGCACACCGAAATGCGATTTGTCGATCTTTCCAAACACACAGCAGCCACTAGGGAAGCCCGGCCGACACGGCATGGCACACATGGGCACCTTGGTTGGGCGACGGCGGCCGTTGCGGCGGAAGGTTTGCCGCACAAACCCGACGTTGTGACTTGAAAAGTGGTAGAAAGGAGCATAACTTTCTTCTGCGGCGTGCATCCACGTGGTGAAAGGTCCCTAGTGAGAACAGTGGTGCGCAGGAATTTCGCTGCGTTCGTGAACGCTGCTGTGTACTCGACGCTCCAGATGATGCAGCTCAAGCAGCAGCGGCGCCGAATCGTCGGATGCAAGTTCCAACATGACGGCGATGCTCTGATCCCTAAACATAGTGAAACCGGACTGGCCTTTTTATTTTCTTTACGCGGTCGCAACAGAAGAGGAGCTGGAACAAGCACATAGATGCACCCGACAGGTAACACAGTATCATGGAAAACCTGAACCAGATGAATGAACCATGTATTTTTTTTTGTAGATCTATGAAACAAATCATCTTAAATATACAAAACCTACGTGTGAATCATGTCACCGTCAATAGCAAGTGAGTGTAAGTACTCATCGTGACAATTGACGAGCTTAACAGGGGAAACTACCTTCTAAGCTAGTTTCACAGGTTTTTTTCCCTACCGTGGTTATCATACGCCTTGCCAAATCTTGTGGAAGGCATGGGCGTATAATGGTCTGTTTTATGTGGGTGCATTGTATAACCAAGAGAGTGAGATTGTCTGTCAAGTGTTTCAATGATGTTTCAATCACGTTACGTACTTTTTATGTAGGATACGGGCAGAAGGGCTTGGGTGGAGCCATGTGAGGGGGGCGATGCTGGAATACTTCTTCTGTGCACAATAGTGTTGTGGCAAGGGGTAACATAATTATCAAACCAAGATCGTGTTAAGTTGGATTCCTCGGAATGCAAAACGGTTAGCCCAGCATTTCGTATGCACTCGTAACATGCCGAGTCCGAAATGCCGCAGCTGGGGGTGAATGTAGCGATATTGGTTGGGTGTGAAGGGTCATTGGCATACGCTCACACACCTTGCGAGGCCAATTCAACGAGGCGTAGTCTAATCCATCATGTGGGAATGCCCTCTTAGTCGACGTGACACGTGATGTGCATTGTGTCTCCTCTTTCGTTGGAGAGAATAGGTGTCGAGTTTAAGCCTCGACACGAGGAATTCGATTTGACACCTACTTCTAAGTGTGCCGTCCCAATTTGTTGGCAAGCATCCACGTATTCTGTGTTATGCCAAAATCACACTGGTCCCCAAGGGCATCATTTGAGCTGCACGATACCGCCTACACAATTGGTTGGCTACATGTGGACTCGCACCAACTCCACGAAAGCTTGCAAACAAGCACATCCATTTCGCTATTCCTATGTATGACAAGCATACTCGTGCCCCTGTCTTCACCGCCGTGGTCTTCCATGCATATTAGTCGCGTTTCCAAAGCATGTTAGGGTCAAGCACTTGGCAGCATGACCATCTCAGCGCAGTCGGAGTTGTACCACCAAGTTGTCAGCCAAAGAGACAAATTCTCGTATGCAACATAAAGGTTTGTGTGGCTTCCACCCGTCACGACCGATGCCGATGGATGACACATCTACCCGCATTGGCGGTATATGGCAGAGGAGGGCGTGACGACACGACAGGCCTCCAGAGTGTTCTGAGAGTTCTCTAGCATCTACAACAACGCTGGCAAGACACGGTCGATGCGTTCCAACAACCTTGTTGACTTGTCAGGAGCTAGGAGAGTTTTCTCGGTGGTCCAAGACGCGTGCACCTGGTGCACTATACCGATGCAACGAGGGGACCCGGTCGCTGTAGTAGGGCTTCCGATGTTCAGAAAACCGTTTGCGATGCCTGGACGCTGATTTCGAGTGTTTATAGCACTGCTCGTATCTTCTTGGTGGTCGAGACCCAGGCACTCGGAGAGTTGTTCCGATGCCTCAAGGAGACCACCTTTGTTTCTCCTGAGGTGTATGAAGTGCGTTCTCCTCGCTCAATTGTCTGGGTTCAGCGGGGGTGACGGGGCCCGGTGCGACTAGCTGCCGGTGCCCCTAAAAAGCCCGTTAGGGGCTCATTTGTATTCTCTTACATTTATTTCATATTATGCGTTCTAGAATTAATAATAAAAAAATCATCTTGCATTCCACTCACTCGCAGAGCTCATGTTCATGTTTGCATGGGCCTGCATGCACTTATTTGTTTACGATTTGGTATCAAAGCACAGGGGTGCGTATGAGTAGCATCAACAACAACAATGGGCAAAACGCAGAGAGAACGCGTCACGTGGCGCCACGCCGGCAGCAACGTGAGGGAGCGTGAAGAGACTGCACGTGAACGCCACAAGGGCGGTGAGCCGCGCACGGCAGCATTAGCAACGACAACGGCAATAGTAGTAGAACAAGCAGAAATAGCAGCCACGCCAGCTGCGGTGCCAAGAAGCAGGAGTAGTGGCGGTAGAGCAAGTGCGAAATACTATAGCAACATCGGCGTTAGAATTAGCAACAGTGGCCAACGCTAGCATTCGTAGCAACTGCACATGCCGCAGCAGCAGCAATAGCGGCAGCCGCTGTGCCGCAGAGCACCAACAGTAATAGCAGCGATAGCAACGCATCACTTACTACAACAACGATTACAACAGCAGCAGTAGCAGCAGCAGCCATTGCAGTAGTGGCGGCGGCAGCAGCAGAGTGCAATAGTGGCAGCAGCAGCGGTAGCTTACAACAGCAACGGTAGTAGGAGCGTGCAACAACAGCGAGTAGGAGCGGTAGCAGTAGCAAGCAGCAGCAACATGTATTGCACGGAGTAGCAGCAGTAGAAGCAATAGTAGCAGAAGGAGCAGCAACAACAACAACTATAGATGCTGCACCTGCCGCTGTAGCAACTACTGCAGGAGGGCCTCGCAGCCCTTCTCTGAGGGTTCTCTTCGGAGGGACCCTCGAGCCCCCACAAAGGGACCCCTTGGACGGGGGCTGTTGGCCCTTCGAGCCCCCTCCTCTCGAGGGGGCCCTCGAAGGGCTCCGTCAAGCCCCTCCGAGGGGCCCGTCGACAGGGCCCGTCGGCCCCGTCGGCCATCGGACGACGAGTGGGGCGGACCCCCACCTCTTGTACCCGTCAAGTGCTCACTCGCTCACTTACTCACTCGATTTTTTTTAACGAGCGAGCAAGGAGTGAGGGGGGGGGGACGACCTGAAATCTCCCCCTCCTTTTTTTTACCCCTCCCCCAACATGACCTGCCCCCTTTCTAGGGGGCAATCTAGAAACGGGTGACAGGCAATCCCGGGTTGAGCAGAGGAAGAAAAAGAGAAAACATAGGGGGGAGAAGTAATAAAAACACGGGGGTGAGAGAGAGAAACAATAATTTGTGCGGGGCAATAGAATAGCTCGACATCTCACCGATACCTGCAGTAGGAGCAACCACTGCAATAACAGCAGTTCCATAGCAGTAGCAGCAGCAGTTGCAACAACTCTTACAGTTTCGCCTTTCCAACCGACAGCGGATTGTGTTGTTGGCGGCAATCTCCGTTTTGAGATGCGTCATGGACAGGCATCTCCCTGGGGCTCGTGGATTGGTGTATGCGGTTCATTTCGTAGGATCGACGGTGGATTTGAGTATGTGCATCTCCGAGGGGTGGATTATCTACCCGTTGGTGCAGTAGCCACACCTATAGCCGCCACCCCTTATCTTCTCGGACCAATCTTCACTCCATTAGTGGCAGCACCATTAGTAGCCAAAGCTAGCCAGAATCCATTCTCCAAGCGTACCGTGGTGGTGCAGCTCGTCCCGTCTCGTCACGTTTGCTGACCGCGACGTTGTAACCTCCAAGAGTGACAAGACCTACTGGTCTAATCCTCTCCTACGGCTTGGTGTTTACCACCGGAAGTAGATGCCCTCGGCACATAACCATCGTCCAGCACACGAGGTGAGTGTGCACACACTTGAGCAGGCGCCCTACGCGTTCACCTGCTATTGCTGTGGTGATGGAGCTATGGTTGGTGTCACTGCTGGATGCGCCCTTGCGGTTGGCATCCACCTTGGCTTCAGCCTCGTCCGAGCCTGCGTCCTCCATAGTATACAGATCTGCCAGCGTCGGTCGATTCCCTAGCCGGACCTCTGGCGACCATATGTGCCAAGATCTATGACTTGAGGAAGATGGTGCAGTAGCTTTGTGACATTGTTGCCACCGAGCGTGCGTTTGCTACCAGTTCTTCGACGGGCTCCTTGATGTCATCTCCTTCATCCTCTCATCCTTCCTCATTTCATGGTGTCCCTTCACCTCCACCTACCGGCCTGTCCCAGGCTGCCACCATCCCTTTTATCCTCCACTCTCCAACGACTACGACACCACATCGCGATGACATGTCTTCATGCGGTCGTTCCAGTCGTGTATCATTGCGACATCAGCGTGAGTGGCTCACACGCCGTGCTCGCGCTGGTTTTGATACATCCTCCACCTCATTGGCTTCCGTTGCTGTTCTTGTCGAAGGGGAGCATGGTCACCGTGCATTGCCCGTTGTGAACATAGCGGCAAGATCCGCACTCGCGCTGGGCCGTGGTACCCGAGCGTTATCTCAAGCAGATTAAGACAATACGTTGACAGCACATGACGTGGTGTCTAATCTTGACATGGTGTCATGGTGGAGACTTTCATGTCATCAAGCTCGACTTCCAGGTCCGGGTTGGATCCAAATTTTATGTAGTAGCAGGTTACATCAAGAGGAGCGCAGGCACGGCGTCTATGGGCGGTGCCACTCGCGGCTCCGACTAGTGGAGGCTGGGCAGTGGCATAGGAGTCTCCTAAGGAGCGAGATGTGTCTACCAGACTTTTGGGGGAGTGTGTGCTGTAGGCTCACACCAGTTTGGCGGAGGTTGTAGTGCTTAAGATGTGCATGTCATCGACGTCAACATGTACGCTAGGGTAGGATCCGGACGTTCTGTAGTAGTAGGTTGCATCAGGAGGAGTGCAGGTCCCACGTGCCTGAGCAATTCCACTCACGACTCCGACCGGTAGCAGCTCGGCGGTGGCACAGCAGTATCATGCGGATCGGGATACCCCACACGGACTTCTGCAGGCATTGGCGCATGAAGCTCATCCCAGCCCAACCGCAATGGCAGTGCACGTGCAGAGTCGGCCGGCTGATACTTTAGAGGTTGAGGCATTCTTGAGAGCAGCATTTTTGAGAGATGTGGATGGGACATGTCCTGCAGTAGACACAGCAGGCTCCACCATGTCATTTGCACTACTGGAGGACCAGCTCCAGCGTGAGGAGTCGTCCGTGTTTGCACAATCTATGAGTTCCTGTACACACGACAGAGTAGCAATACTCACGACAGAGTCAGATGGTGGTCCTCACTCCATTATCGAGCAGGTGGCAGCAACTAGCCTCCCCAAAAAGAGGATGCGTGAGCGCCACCTGCGCTTATTGGTCGCCTTGACAAGCATTGTCAAGCCGGAATCCTGCACACCAATATCCACTATGGCGGCGGTTGAGGACAGTGGAGCAGATCGGTCCATGCGGAGTGAGTCACCTTGTCAACAAGAGCTGAGTTTTGCTCTCCCGTGCTCACCTGACGGTGACCCTGCTCGTCACATCGACGCTGAGAGTGGCAATATATTCACGGACAAAATTTCCACATACTCCACGAACTCTGACAATTCTTCCTTCTCCTTCTCTCTCAACATGTGACCACTCATTCCTCCTCTTATGACAGACACAAGCTGTAGTGTGGATGCAACACCCGCAGTTGCATCCGATATTCCAGGGTCTCAGCACATAACGAGTTTGGTTGACCCCTAGGAGGATGCAGCAGCACCGGCTCCATCGTCTTCAGCAAGAGAGATGCAGATGGAGCTATACTTGCGAGTTCTACAGTCTGCGTGTATAGCATTGAATGAGACAGAGTTTATCCTACGCAAGGTAGACATGGGTCACCTCCACATGTCCGAGGCAGATTACGCTGACCCGCATGAGCGTGTACTGATGTTGCAACGGGAGGTGATGGCAGCGCGCGAGTGATTGTATGAATAGGGGAGCACCAATACTATCAGTACGATCTTTCCACTACCTGGGCCTCGTACACCCATTCTCAAGGAGGATCTTGTACCTGCTCCGAGTGCGACGTCCGATGGAGACACTACCGTAGGAGAGCTGAGCGTGCCTTCAGTTTCCGCCATCATCGTTCGTGTCGAGTCCGTCATCGCTCCTCCTTCTATTGCTTCCATCACGTACCTTCTTCCACCCAAATAAGCTGCTCCATCATCACCTTCCTCCATGAGTGGTGATCCGGTTCATCGCTCCAGCTCTCCTCTTATGGTGGTACACTCCTATGCCTCAAGGTATTGTATTCCGCCTCGGAGGCTAGTTCTGCCACTTCATACACGCTTGCATTCTGCACATCCATTCCCTTTCCTCCGGCGTATACAAATGCATCACGGTAAAGAAGAGAGAGGAGAGACTGTAAGTTGGGAGCCTTGACAGCTACGGAAGGGCTGGTCCACTCCAGGTGATGCAAAGGGCGACGTGCGGAGTCGTAGCCAGAGACACTATTTTGTCTTTGAGGGTGGGAGCCGAATCGTACTAGACAGGGGAATTTATCTCTTCATGATCAAGAGACCACATGATTCATCGCCCAGGATCTGTTCAGCTACGGCATTAGCATCTCTGTTGAGGACATCGCCGCCAGGTTCGTGTGCCCTAGGAGAGTGTTGTGTAGACCTCGACTTGACGCAATGTCATGGGAGATGCATGGCGAGAGCCATGCTCTGCCATGAACATCTACAGCATCCGGCATGTGGCTCATGCTACGTGCCTGCACATTTGTACGTGGATGGTAGCACGTTGTTGTTCGAGACCCGGACATTTGGTGGGTTGCAACAGTGTCACGAGGAGACAATGTGATCGTGTGTCTTGGTATGTGGCTATGTTTCGTGTCGCATGTGCATGCTAGCTGGGTCGCTCTTAGTGGCCGAGACCCGGACACATGGTGAGTTACACCTGTGTTACGAGGAGATCCGCCCATGATCCTCAATTTCGATGATGATGCTATTGTGTTGGACTGCTCGTAGCGGTCCAGACCCGGGCACTAGTACCGCCAGTGTCACGAGGAGACCCTCTTGTTGTCACACATGTGTGTGATGTGCATTGCACTGGTTTGTGCACGTGTGCATCACTCCTCTCGTGGTGTAGACCTAGACACTTGGTAGGATGTGCCAGTGTCAAGGGAGACCGTAGATGGGTAGCAGATGTATATGTGTGTGAGCTCACTCGTGCATGTTATGGCTTGGCATCCACTGTTGTTTGGTGCCTTGGCTCGCATTTTCTGGCGTTGACGGCCATGTCAACCAGGGGGAGTGTTGGTTTGTGTGGCTTTCACCCGTCATGACGGATGCCAATGGATTACCCATATACCCACATTGACGGTGTATGGAAGAGGAGGGCATGACGACACGACAGGCCTCCGGGATGTTCCGATACTTCTGCGGCATCTACTGCAGTGCCGGTGAGACGCGGCTGATGCGTTCCATCAGCCTTGTTTACTTGTTGGGAGCTAGGAGAGTTTTCTCAGTGGGTTGAGACCCAAGCACCCGGTGTACTATACCGGTGGGACGAGGAGACCCGATGGCTGTAGTAAGGCTTCCGATGTTCGGAAAGCCGTTTGTAATGTTTGGACGCTGATTTTGAGTGTTTCTTGCACTGGTCGTATTCTCTCAATGGTTGAGACCCGGGCACTCGGAGAGCTGTTCGGGTGCCTTGAGGAGACCACCTTTGTCTCTCTCTTGGTGTATGTGGTGAATGCTCCCCGTTGAATCATTTGGGTTCAACAAGGGTGACGGGACCCAGTGCGGCTAGCTGCCAACGCCCCTACATAAGCCCGTTAGGGGCTCATTTGTATTCTCTCCTTGTTCTTTCTTGTTATGCGTTCCTGACTTAGCCAAAACTTTGCCATCTTTCATTGCACTCACACGCAAAGCTCATGTTCGTGTTTGCAGGGGCCTGCATGGCCTAGTTTATTTCCAATTCAACAAAAAAAATCCAATGTCCTCCCCGTACTCTTACACATGGCACATGCAAAAGGCAACATTGTAATTTTCATACCGTTGGGGGAGAGCTATCCCGGCACCAACAATGAGATTACTATCCTAAAATCTTATATTGTTGGCTATCCTCTTACCCCGATGCGAAGAACAGTGTCTTCAAATTAGCACTAACCTCCAAAACTAATGTTGTTAAAGTTGATGCGAGTAGCATACACATGCCTTGACAAAACATGTTAGAAAGGTTGTGTATGGCATGCGATAGAATATGGAAAACGTAAGTTAGTTTATGGTACTTTTTACATGGGCTAAGTTTCCAGAGGCGAAATTGGGGCATATCTCATCACGTCTCACGGAGACATGTCATTAGACGACAACAATATCCTTACCAAACTAACACCCGCCAAGGAAGTAGAGTTAAGAAGATGACCAAACTTGTAATAAGAAAATTAAGTGTATCCATCATTCGCGGTAAACAGAACGGCACATTACCATTTTTGCCTTCAAGTCCCATGATCAGCAAAAGCTGTACATACAACCAAGTAATCACCGATCACATAAGCAGCAGACTGCCCAACATAGAATAACAATGAATGCATTATACGATTCCACGCCGCCCCCGCATTCACGCAAGGAAGTTCCCAGCAAGTCTTATTCCTTTCCACCTTGCATGAATTATCTTCTTATTTTGGGCAAGTTTATCCTAGCTACGATGTCCGTGCTGTGCACCAACAAGTCTGACGAGGAAAAAGCGTGTCGACGACAAGTGCCTGCTCAAACAATGCACGTATCTGCAATGTTGAAGATGCGTTATGATGTCTAGTCTGTGCTACGCTCCAATCCGATTGTTCTCTGGACCCACTACCCACACAATCAGGTGTCTAATACCGTACTGAGAGGCATATTCCCTCACCATTTTACTTTGGATTTTGGTGCTCGTTACATTCTCCCATGTTCGTACGCTTCGGAATTTTGTAGGTGCTCGTCCAAACCCCTCTCGGGAATAAATGGGAGAATCCATATTCATCCATCGTTCATGTCTGGCTGTCCGTATTCTTGCGACCCATCACTTTGAACTTCGAACTTCGAGCTGCGAGCGCGCGGTTGATGACCTCGAAGTCGTCAACCGCAGACAGCCGTCGGATCTATTGCGTTTAGCATGAGTCGACACGGTTCGACAGAGGACGTCATGAATCCGGCTTGATCGTGGATGACCATTCCGCACTGTTTCATTTTTTTAAGCGAGGGTACCACTTGTTCTTGACCATGCAGCAACTGTTTGATGAATTGAACCTGGGGAAAAAGGTCAAAGTAAAGGAGTACTATGAGCGAAATGGAACAGAATTTGAAGTAATTTCACATGTCATACGTTCAAACAGGGAGGAATTAATTATGGAACGCATGGGCGAAGATAAAAAAATACTTTGAGGGAATATGCCTCTCAATACGGATTGAGGATTTAAAAGCCATGTCGAGTGTACGGCAAACTGCTTTCGAACGTGAGGTGTACAAGGAACTACAAACATCGGAAATTTTGATGCACATACTTTAAATTTTTGTGTCTGCTTCAAATAGCGTCGACAATGTTTCGATAAATAATTGTAGTCTCTATCGACGAGGTCACAGGGATATACAATGGTCTTGTTGTGCTTTGTGCCGTTCCTGTACAGTTTACTGTGACCACTCGGCCGTGTCCATACTCGTGCAGATCCCTGAGGCAGGCGGCCCTGGTGCCACCGGCGCGACGACAGGCGGCGGACCACCCGTCTGGAGCTGACCGACCACTGTTCCAGAGCCCCAGATGTCACCGGGACTCCTTGCTGTGCCTTCTACGTCTTGCTGGCGCCTTTCGGCAGACTGGGCATGAGGCCCATTTGCATGTTTTTGCATTATATACTCGCTGTCAGTCAATGGATGTATGCATGTGACCATTCGTTGCGTGCGTCTTTTGATTCTGCACGTCTAGGTTCAGACGGCGTAGGATTCTGACATGTGTGCGCAGAGTTACGGCCAAAACAGTGGTTTTGGGCCGGTTTTAGGACAGCTCTTGGACTGCCGCGTGCGACACCCGCCGTGCGCCGCGGCAGGTATTTATGCCCTGGACCTGTCAGTTGTCATTTCTCTCTGCATTTACTAAGCTATTGAAGCTTATGAGACTTTGCGCGTCTCCCTAGCCTGATACCATGAGAAACTGCTAGGAAGCTTCCTAGCCTTGCTGCTGCTGACGTGGCGACACTGTCCAGTCAGCTGACGCACTAGCAAGCAGTCGATGGATGCATGCATGTGACCATTCGTTGCGTGCGTCTTTTGATTGACAGCGAGTATATAATGCAAAAACATGCAAATGGGCCTCATGCCCAGTCCGCCGAAAGGCGCCTGCAAGACGTAGAAGGCACAGCAAGGAGTCCCGGTGACATCTGGGGCTCTGGAACAGTGGTCGGTCAGCTCCAGACGGGTGGTCCGCCGCCTGTCGTCGCGCCGGTGTCACCAGGGCCGCCTGCCTCAGGGATCTGCACGAGTATGGACACGGCCGAGTGGTCACAGTAAACTGTACAGGAACGGCACAAAGCAAAACACTCCCCCATGACCCGATGGTACGCATGTCCATACGCGTGCAGCACTGGTACAACCACATAGTGAGTGACACAGACAGATGAGACGGCAACGTACATCCCACACTCAACCACTGTCACGCACGGGGCGAAGCCCAACAGAACGAATGGCCACCAGGAACTTTCCGCGTGCAAGTGCCTTCGTCAAGAAATCAGCTCGCTGCAAGTCAGTGCCAACCCACATGATGGAGATCACGCGTCGCTCCACCAGATCACGAACGAAGTGATGCTCAACCGCAATGTGCTTTGTGCGAGCATGAAAAACGCCAGAGTTCTCCGCAATGGCGAGAGCACTCTGGTTGTCGCAACGCAGCACAATGGCGGGTACTGACTGCCCAAGCTCAAGAAACA
>SZWC01013665.1:43671-58882 GCA_023375785.1 Penium margaritaceum | reverse complement strand
TGTTTCTTGAGCTTGGGCAGTCAGTACCCGCCATTGTGCTGCGTTGCGACAACCAGAGTGCTCTCGCCATTGCGGAGAACTCTGGTGTTTTTCATGCTCGCACAAAGCACATTGCGGTTGAGCATCACTTCGTTCGTGATCTGGTGGAGCGACGCGTGATCTCCATCATGTGGGTTGGCACTGACTTGCAGCGAGCTGATTTCTTGACGAAGGCACTTGCACGCGGAAAGTTCCTGGTGGCCATTCGTTCTGTTGGGCTTCGCCCCGTGCGTGACAGTGGTTGAGTGTGGGATGTACGTTGCCGTCTCATCTGTCTGTGTCACTCACTATGTGGTTGTACCAGTGCTGCACGCGTATGGACATGCGTACCATGGGGTCATGGGGGAGTGTTGTGCTTTGTGCCGTTCCTGTACAGTTTACTGTGACCACTCGACCGTGTCCATACTCGTGCAGATCCCTGAGGCAGGCGGCCCTGGTAACACCGGCGCGACGACAGGCGGCGGACCACCCGTCTGGAGCTGACCGACCACTGTTCCAGAGCCCCAGATGTCACCGGGACTCCTTGCTGTGCCTTCTACGTCTTGCAGGCGCCTTTCGGCGGACTGGGCATGAGGCCCATTTGCATGTTTTTGCATTATATACTCGCTGTCAGTCGATGGATGCATGCATGTGACCATTCGTTGCGTGCGTCTTTTGATTTCGCACGTCTAGGTTCAGACGGCGTAGGATTCTGACATGTGTGCGCAGAGTTACGGCCAAAACAGTGGTTTTGGGCCGGTTTTAGGACAGCTCTTAGACTGCCGCGTGCGACACCCGCCGTGCGCCGCGGCAGGTATTTATGCCCTGGACCTTTCAGTTGTCATTTCTCTCTGCATTTACTAAGCTATTGAAGCTTATGAGACTTTGCGCGTCTCCCTAGCCTGATCCTTGCTGTTTCTTGCACCTGCCTGCTTGCTAGTGCGTCAGCTGACTGGACAGTGTCGCCACGTCAGTAGCAGCAAGGCTAGGAAGCTTCCTAGCAGTTTCTCAGGTCTAACATCAAGTTTTCATCCGTGCATTCCCGGTATGGATGCTTTATGGTTTGTCAAGTTCTAACCGATCTTTTGTACTCTTTTCTATTGCACACTGGCAATTTCATTTGTTCGAGTACCTTTCTTTGTACCATTCACATAAACGTTATTCAACTAGATTCATTCTTTTGGCAGGTGACTGGCAGCATCACCATAAGTGGGTCAAAGTTGGGCGTCGGAGAAGATAGCGTGTCCGAAAGCTGGGCTTTCGGTTTACGAAGAACTGTTCAAGCATCGGGGGTCGACAACAGTAGGCGAGCGTGCCTCCATGTCAGAGGTAGGGTCGAACACGGGACATCGTGTAGTTTTATCCTTTTGTTCTAATCTTGTTGTTTGTCGGGACTATACCAAAACATGCCTCACTTGGGCTTTCTTGACAAGGAATCCCACGCTTGCAATTGTTTTCTTGTTAAGGCTTAACATCACATCCTTATGGAAACCCATCCCCAGAGTAATCTGGGAACGGTTCTGGACTCTGAAGCATAATGATTTTCTTCATCTGTTTGTCATTGGCTACCTGAACGCACCAGTTGGTTAACTTTGTTATGTTGATCTGCCAACCATAAAGTCATACTTGTAAATAGACTTAAACACATAGGAGAATTTCCTATTCTCGCTTATTGTTGGTGTTGAAGTGTAGTGTATCCATGCTCAAGGTTACTTCTTTGTAACTACGTTTTTACTACCCCATTTGAGACACCAATCCAGTGCAAGTGAAAGGACCACGACCTCCCGTGCGTCGAAGGGGACATGACAACAACTGCCATCCAAAAAGTGACGACGACTCAAAACGATGGCTCTTATCATGGGGTAGCGCTTAAAGGTCCTCACCGTTTTTTAGTACGATGTACAAAACATGTAAAATGAGCTTTATGCTCTTGTCCATTTCTCCTAAGGTCATGTTGTTCACAATTTCAATCCTCTAGTATCACAAAGCTATACCGTGTATAAAAACAAGTATAGTCCATTTCTAAATACTATTGAACGACAATAATTTCATTGCTTCAATGTACAAAACTTGTCCACGAGGAACATGGTATTTATGTGTGAAAAATTCAACGTTGCTTGGGGATAGACTTGACAGATGACCTTCCTTCCGATGTGTACTCATGCGACATGCATTAGATTACCCTGTTCCACAACAGTTGGCGTCTTCATGTCCACACTATGCTCAGGCCATGGTGTTCAAGACCCGAGGATAGTAGCATTGCAGTCGGTCTCTTGGCCTATAATTTCTTCCAGGATGACCCTCCCCTTCCCTTCCATGTAGTTGTAAAATGCAACACTCTTCAGTTGGAACCACTGATGCTAGTGTGTGTTGTATCCATGGATGAAGAAATGTGAAAACATAAATGCAAACAAGCTTGGCGGCACATCATAGCTACACGACACATGTTTCCATAAACTCGTGAATGTACATGAGATAGCGAATAATGCCACTCTTCAGCAAATAGATATGTCTGACGAGGATTAAAGCAATCAGAAACAACATGTATCATGTGGGAGAAAGCTTTGCTATTCAAGCATTCTTCCAAGTAGCTTGAAACTCCTTTTATTGCGATGTACAAGATCACTGCAATGGGTTCATAGGTGACCATGTGAAGAAAAAAAAACTTGGAGCCATCAAATTGTAAGAGTCGACAAATGACTACGTACTTGTCAATGGAGACACCTTCTAACATGATACTGGTCATGTGTAGAAGCTACAAATAATCAAGAGATAATCACTATAGAACGCAAGAGAATATACAAAAAAGCATCACATTGTGTAGAAAGAAAGAGCAGTAGCCGTACAAAATAAATGTCTTGTCCCTTTCTACATAGTTTGTTGATCTCATCAAGGTTGTACATTCAACAAGCACCGGTGAGAAAAGTTACAAAAATGATCTTTCCACGCAGAAAACATAGGGGAAAACAAAGCAACACACGCATATCCTAACACCAGCACGTACTTAAAACACATCATGTGCTCCAGGCTAAAAGGGTACCCGTGGCCATGCTTAAGTTGAATGACAGCTAGTGTTATCCCAAAGGATGCATTGCATGTGAATGTCATAGCAATGACTTGAAACAAAATGACTTTTGTACCATGGTTTGACCCATTCCATGGAGTTTGGCCCACCGTATTAACAATATCTTGATCGGGCCTAACGAGGTTGAAAATGAAACTAAAGAATGGATGTTACCTACTTGTAAGTGATTTTGCTACCAATGTTTGTTGTGTGCATGGTAGAGATGACAACAGTATATGTAAAGAATGTTTATGTATCATCTGTTTGTTCCCCTTTTAAAGCATACTTCAATGCATTCTAAGTGTGATGTATCAAACCAAAATCCTACCCCGTCATAGATTTAGATTAGTAGTTTGGCATACACGAGGTTGGATGATGCATAGAATATAATGAAGATATTATGAACTATGCACCAAACCTTTGATTTCTTCAACCATCGAAATGGATTGTTGTATTGACTGTTGTTTGGATGTTAGAGGCTCCGGAAACATCCATTCACTTGGAAAATCCCAAAAACAACTGTCCTCCAAAGAAAGATAGACGGCTTTACTAATACGATTTCTTTAGACATACCACACTTTAATTTAAATTTAAATTTTGTTACTCGTATGCAAACGCCATATTTCTTTCTTCCAAATAGCTATGATTGGGTTTTTGCACACTAGCTATAATGTTTTGTAGAAAAAATGATTGTTTTGTTTAAATGTGTTCAGGATCCAGGGTTAGACACACATGATCCCACCCTCTACCCAATTTCAACGGTCCAAAATCAAGTAACCAGTGGACGCTGCAATTCCCTCTTCCTCGGTGTAATCTTTGTGCAAGCATAGGCCAAGTTCCTTTGCATTTATTCCTCATTCCATAAAAAAATCCCACACATCAGGGGGTGTGCATCCTATGTGAAAGACATGGAGTAGACCACCGTAGATGAAGTTGTGCTTCCTACAAAAATGAACACTCTGGATAATTATATTGAATGTTGATGCAATCACAACTTTGATTTCCTCTCTATCATGAGGTGGGATAGAGCATCATTCTTGAACCATATGTTCCCTTCACTTGATGCATACCGTGTTACGAGCAATGTATTTCCACGGATCATGAACAAGTTGAAATGATTTTGAAGCGGGTACAATACACTGATGGTTTGACAATGTCAACTTCAATGATACCAGCATTGAGGTAAACACGAAACGAAAACTCATAGTTTTGGATTGTTGTTGAACGTGCGATGTTCGGTATCTTCAAGTGGATGTGTTTGAATAAGGATGTTATCTCTTGCCAAATGATGCTATCGTGCATTCAATTGTACAGAACATGAGAAGCGTGTAGTCCCCGTTGATGATTTCACTTGCTTGCATTGTTTCCAAATGGAATCACGCAATAATGAGAGTAAAGATTTTAAGATTTCCTCCAAGATGTGACAGCAAGCACTCCCAACCAACCACATCCATGGAATTGGTTAAAAAAATCAACCATGGTGCGTTTTTGTGATGTTTGTATAGTTTACCATACTGAAAGCTTCTCATGGACATGGAATTGACCATGGATGCTTTTCAAGTGTTCATACACATCTCATACTTGATGCGTAAGAGTTCTTGCTCTATGAAGACCAGGCATTGGTGTGTGGATAGCACAATTGTTGTGGGTACATAGACTTGGAGATGGTTTAGGAGCCAACGCTGAAACAACACAATTGGCTACGGTTCAAAGTATACAAACTATGTGTTCTACTGTGACAACTATTCCCAGCCTCGGTCTACCCATAACCTAGCTTGATGGGACAAGCTACTTGCACATGTACTTGGTGCAGGGAATCCAAACTAGTGCATCTCCCAAGATGAATGTTTCTTCTTGAGCATGTCATGGATGTGCTCTATACGCATGCTTCTCCAATTTACAATACTCACATTGCAATCAATCCATCCATCTCATTTCCAAGTGTATATGTTGTATCCAATTGTATACTTCTAGAGCTATCGTGGTAAAGGACTGATGTATGTCTGCCTATCAGCCACTCTCCACAATCAAGCATAGTTCCATAATGCAGCCTAAGCCAGGATTCATGTACAATGCTTGCATGCATTAAGGAGATAGGTTGGGGTGAGGTTAGTTAAGTTTCTTAGGTTGCCCTTCCCCTTTAGAATTTCCACATGTGTTGAAAACCAAACATGGAAGTGTAATCGCCACATACTTGAGATATTGTTGGAACGAAGTAAGTTTCATCGACATCTTCGGCAATAGAATACCCGATGTATCACCAATGTAAGAATGAATTTCTTGATGTGTGGTACATGTAAAATACATTTATCATGAGCCTAGCCTCTCTTCACAAATCCTACAAACTGATTGTGTTCAGAACTGCTGGGTTCCTGGAAACATGCTAGTTTACAATGTTATTCTCGTTGTTTGAGTACTCTCTGATACCTGGAATCGTCACCACTAAAACCTTTATGCAATCTCCCTTTATCCAACCTTCACCTCAAGGACGGTGGCAGGGGCTTGAAAAGGAGTCATGTGCTAAGGAACATCAAAGGTGAGTGGTATCAAAAGTTTTATACAACAAGAAGAACGAGCCTGTACTTAGTGAGATCTTGATGGAAATCTTCCACATCGGATGTTCCATTGTATATTGGTGCACTTCCTTTATCACTTTTGTTATAGACCAGCGCATTCACCATAGTGTTCCATAGAGTAAAACATAGTTTTGAAGGGATGGAGAGAGGACACAACCAATTCCCTCTTCACAAAACCCTAACAACAATGTCAACCAATTTGAAATTCTACTTGACGGCGGGGATTACAGATGTGCCGAGAGTATTATATGAGAAGAATCATGAGAGGCACATTGGTGTTTTATTGATGGATTACATGGTAACCCATTGTCTTCATTTTCAAATGTGAACCATCTCATTGGAATCCATGAAGCGGTTGAGAATGCAACTTTTCTCTTCCCTCTAATCATGAATGAATATTTGAAGAACTTGTAACCTATATTACACTTGCAGGCAGTATCAAATTATATCTATTTTGACATTTACATAGTTTGGAATGTGACAATACTCCATCAATCAATTGACACCATTTTTTCTCAAGAACAATGAAATGGTACAAGCAACCTAGTGTTTGTCAAGGCGAGAGAAATGGGCCATATCGTGAAAGTGTGTATGTCCACTTAGTGCTCCTCGATACATGTGTACTATTGTGAACCCCATGGTCATTTGATTCAATTAGTGCCCACGAGCTTGATTGTTAGAGTTTTTTTTGGCAAAACTGCCTTTAGGAGCTCGTCAAAGTGGGTCCTTTAGTCCATTCAAATGATTCAATAGAACGCCAAAGACAATGTTGCAAAGAACGGACAATTCCATGGTTCACCTAGTAATTTCACCTCTCCCCCATTTCACTTAATGCACTTACATAAGTTGACAACATCGCACAACATTTGTGTGAAGGGCCAATCGAATGCATGGTTGTGGTCGGTCGGGTTTCTCCAATCAAATGTTCAAGTCAATGGTGTTAGTGAAGAGGCACGTTAGATGAAAATTAGTTATGCGAAGCACGTCATCAAAAGTTTGACATGCCTTACAGATGAATCTGGCCGTATGTTGATCCAAGGGTCGATTTTCCACAAATTTCATGAAATAGGAACACCAAATTGATTCCAAACTGAAAATGTAGTGTAGTTCAAGGATCACGTGATTATGCAAGATGAAAACCGCGAATCTAAAGATTAGGGGGGGTATGTTTTGTGGTACACCTTGTTGTTTATTCCACATGATGGGCTATCTACTTCGTATTCTATACAAGGGAGGGGATGCGGTTAGACAACCGCCCTTTCTCTGCAAATCATTGGGTATTCCTTGAACGAGATAACTGCAATTGGTTGATGTAATACAAAGATATCTTCTTCTAAAGTCATATGTTACATGCTCGTCAAAGCGATGGACAGTACACTTGCCTAAGAAACTAGAAAACATTAATGGTTGGCACAGCTGGAAAGAAACTTGATTCCAGAAGTTGAATAATTGAAAACCGTGATCCATTGTATGCTGAGTGGTTTTGAATACTTGCCGTCCCCTTTTTCTCAAGCCCACTGACAATAAATATTGAATTAATTGTGTGTGTGTGTGTGTGTGTGTGTGTGTGTGTGTGTGTGTGTGTGTGTGTGTGTGTGTGCGCGCGCGCGCATGTGTGTGTGTTCCTACTCCTTGCTAAACATTGGTATGATAAAATGGTGCTATTGGGAAGAAATGTGATGGATTTTTGAGCTATAGGAAATCATGTTCACATAAAATGTTTTGAGAATAAGTGAAGATAAACTTATGGATAGCAGCCATTGATGTATCTCTTCGGTTGTACCATAGCAACTCCATGGATGAACTTGCAACGTTGTGTATACCTCAAACTAACATTTGGACACAGAAATCGTTCTATGCCACCATGGGACGATTGAGGCTATCGACTTGCCTCATGCCGGTTAAGGGGCACATGATGAACACCCTTTTCCAATGGACCCACAAAAAATGGCAACGTAAACTATAATTACAAGTTAGGCTAGTACTCATGGGTTGTGGTGTTTGGCATTTCCTATTGTGTTGTTGTAACAAGAGCATCGATTCGTCAAGAAAATGTGTGCAATATTATTTACCGCACTTACTACAATCATATCTGCACTTGACTACAATATGAGCCATTCCCACTACAACATTGATACTGGTTTCTTCTTCGGTCATAAGTTCAAACTTGAGAAAAAATATGGTAGAGCGACGGAATTCTAGAAAACAACGATCTTTTTGTGGAGTTTTGACATGTGTTTGATGCTGTTGTCTAGTTGTGAGCACGTGTGTATATCACGGAAAATGATTGGGTGTTGCTTTGGTTATACATGTTAATTGGCGAAGTATATGAAAGGTGATACCCTTAGCCAGTCCTCCACTGGGCTTTCTTTCATTCACCATTCACTCACGACGTACAATGCTTGATGTGCCCAATGAACACCCTAACTGAAAAGTCATTGAAAAGGTTGTCGCACTATAAACTTTAGTAGGTCATTGTGTGATACATTGTGGTAGTACCTTGTTTAGACTTTACGAACAAAGTTGGAAATAATATGTTTCTTATTCACTTATACACGTTGAGTGTGTACAGTTATGAATGCTATGGTGTTTTTAAGATGTGAATGTGCGAAAGGCACAGGCAAAAAGGAGTCCTTAAACTTTATACCTGCTAAGAACAATGTCCCATTGTATCCTCCATACATACTGGTTTCCTTGGAAAATCCAAGTTCATACACAAGGGAAAGTTCTTAATATGATTTATTGCATTTAGTTTGTATTATAGTGGGGTTTTTATTAAGTGTTGGTGTAATGGGTGATGCAAAATTTGCTACACCATGAGTGCACGCAAACCACGCAATGACAGATTGTTAGGATTGGAGTAAAATTATTTGTGGGCAATCTATCAACGTATACAAATGTATGATGGGCTATAAGTGGAGCCACGTAGAATAGATACCATACAATGCACAAATTCACACCAATTTGCCCAAGATGTTACACATATTACAGCAGATTCTCACAAACTGTAGAGAAACATGTCATTGTCGAATAGTAATCATACGTTATGGCAAGATATCAACAGTTTCCATGCATGATTAGGGCACGGATATGTGGTAGTGGTAGTCATTGGGCTTCTTCCCAGAAAAAAATCCATGCAAGAAGCCATTGATTGCATGTTTGGTTGGCCATTGAGCAAAGCTGGCCACATCGCTGGCTTGTAAGGGTAGCAATCGACGGATTTCCTCACACCTCGGATCAGTACGCCTCGGTTGCTCGCAAGTAAGCATCAAGAAGGCCACATCTCTGGTCTTTTCCCGAGACCGATACATCCACTTTTTCATGTCAGGCCACACAATTCCGGGGGGCTTTGTGTTCCCTTGCATCAAAGTAAAGGCATTGAACCACCGTCTTATCCTAGTGAGATGTCAATGAAGAACATGGAAAACATGTTTTGTGATGCCATGCGCTCGTGTCTCTGGCATGTGTTAGTGTTGCAAGAAAGATCACATCAACATTATTGTAACACCAGTGTTCCATGTGGCGTGAACTGGTTCAGGCCTGCGGGGCAATGGGGGGTGTGACTTCAGGGTTGGAGACCCTCAAGTACCGCGGTTTTGGCCTAGTGGGCCAATGTTCATTCCCTTTTGCTACGTTTGGTATCAGAGCACCAGGGTTTAGCGCTTGCCGTGGACATCGTGGACAGCTCCATTATTGTGTGGGAATAATACAATGCCAATGCGCCACGTGGCTTGAACTGGTCCAGGCTTGTGGGGTGACGGGTGGGATGACTTGAGGGTCGGAGACCCTCACGTACCACGGGTTGCCAGGGGTTTGGCAAGGCTTCCCGTCTGTTTGCTACAATCATGGTTTTCAAAATTTTCTCATTGGATGAGTGGTTGCTGCAGGTGAGCATGCGCAGCTTTTTATGCACTATATTGGTGCATGTGGTATCTTCTGTGTTACGTGGGTGTGTGAAGCATTATGTGTAGTTGGTTGGTAAGTGTACCTGTTCTTCATGAAGAAACAAATACATCATATTATTTCTTTACCAAAAAAATAGTTGCAAAACATTAGGAGTATTTGTTTTGAGACACGTGTTACTTTGCTATCCAAGCAGCACGTGTGTATCGTCCAATGGCGGTGGTACAAAAGCACGACAACTAGTTCACAATTTGGCCAGATTTCCTTGCCACTTATGAATAAAACACGTTGCAATGGTACAACAACTCGCCCCTCGAAGATAAACCCATCTTTGGAAAGGAGTACATGTTGGGCTATGGAATCCTCCATTATGTCATGAAAGACACCTCTTATGATCTACTTTGCATACATCCTTGTATTCTTTGACCAGGGTAACTGACTCCATTTCAGGCTATGGGAAATCAATATGTTTGTTTTAATCATGGAAAATAACAGGAAACTGATTTCCATGGAGGTGGATGCTATTTAATGGGCCACATTGTTTGATGCAAATACTGCTCCCCATATTCTCTACCTTCCACTGTCAACTATCACAAAGCTCTTTTGTCTTCAAAAGAGGAAAATTGAATAATCCTACCATTAAACCTGACACAATTTATCAAGGGACTATTCATGCTTCGAAACAACACATCGTCATGTGTCTGTACCTGAAAGATCAGATGGCGGTATTATTGTTCGGTTCAACCAATGTATCCGTGTACATGGTAACCCCCATTCTCTAATTTAGCATGTAACAGTTCCCCGTCTATGTAATAGAAAAAACTTGTGCATTATCGATGATATTGTTTGTGAAGTGACATTTTTTCATGCTTCTCAAGGCTATCTTTCGTATGCTGTAACGTCCACCAGAAACCTTTCGTATTACAATTTATAATTCCTGTTTCATAAGACATGTTTAGGATAAACTGCTTGTATTGTTTTGTGTCTTGCACGCATAGCTCACCAATCAATTCCCTGGAACATCTACCAATTCCAATAGCATTTATGCCAACCTCCAATCAATACACCTCATTCTTGCTGGACCCTGTGCACAACCTCCATGAAACTGGTTTCCTCGAAACGACAGGGGAAAGACATGTCTTAGCCTTGGTATTATGTTTTCATCAGAGCCACATCCCACCTTCAACCCAATCGTATGCTGATTTGTATGCCTCTCTGTTCTGTGTGAAAGCGCAATGACCCTTATCCACAACAAAGTGTCATCCTGTATCCATACCTTGATCTCGAGGTGTATGAGTTGTATCCATCTTTACATACCCATGTGATAACGCACGATGCACAATTATTGCTGCGGTTTCCTTCCATCCAACATTCACTGGGAGATATGATGGGCAATGATTCAAGTAGACAACGTCCGAGCTGTTTTATGTGGCCCCTTTGGTGGTTGGTTAGGAGCCAAATGGTCATCCTTAACAACCAAACGATGCTGTGCTCGACATTTGAGTCCCTAAAACAGCCAAAGGTCAAATCAATTGATACATTTGCTTTTCATTCACAATGTATTTGACACGGATATAATATTTCCATGTCCCATCCAACGTTTGAAGGACCCTGACGTCACAAAACCAACCATGGGTGGCCAGACCCCGTTCAAATCATTGTCCATGTCAACCATTGACCGCTCGTCAAAAAGTGTTATGCGAGGAACCAGTTAACAAGTATATCACTTTCAAGCATCTGTTGTTGGATGGTATAGGGATGTAACTTGGTTTCTAACATCGAGGTCAATCATTCTTTTGTAACATCACTTTTTGTTACATCTGGTCAAGGAGTTCCATATTGTTTCTCGTTTGGCATGTGAAGTTTGTAGCTGGTGTCAATGTATTTGATCCCATGTGTCTGCAGCTTCATCTTGTCGTGGAACCTCAATTTCCTCAACAACATGCACACATTCATTCGTTTATTTGTAAGAGGCTAGCATGTTTTTCTTCTTGAACTGTTCCCCACATCCATTGTGTATAGCTTGCAATTGCATCTTCTAGCACATTCGACCATGTTGTTCTTTTTTTTTTTAAGGTTTGAGTGACCTCGTTGATTCGTACATGTGTGCTCACTCCTGGGCTTCAACAGCTCATGGGGTGCGATAGAATGTAATTCTTTGATTGGCTTCCTCTATAAACATGGTTTCTTGCCTCTTAAAATATGCAATATTCCATCATACCATGTCGCCTCGTCCATTGAAGTCTGTCTGTGCTTGTAGAAAGATACAATAGCAAATGGTTCAAATGGTTTGATTGAAAGACCAGTTTTTATGTTTGGAGCATAAAGCTGCTCGTGCCATCGGCGTTTATGCCGTTTTCTTCTGACAAAAGGCTGACATGTGTATTAATTATAGTCACATTACAGAATGAGTGTCCATCGTGTATTCGGCATGACAAAAATGAGATCCATCTATGGTTCAGCTTCCGCTTCCAACCACGTTCTTACCATCAGCTTTGTCTGTCCCAACACTTCAGTTGTAGCATGGTTCAACTTCAAGCACATATGTTCTATAATCATGTAAGAAAGGCTATGGACAATAACCATGTCACTTGTACAATGTTCCCCTGGTACCATGGAGTATTCATCTATCAAGAAACATGGTCAATCCACGATACATTAAAACGTGCCTTGGAACATAAGTGTGCTACTGGAAAACTTGTTTCCTCTCCGTGTTGTTGTGGAGGGAAGAACCTCTGTGAAGGGATCACACTGGATACTTCCTACAACCAAAACGAGCAGGCATGTCAACGCTCACACGCATGCAACATCAATCTATTCACAACTACATATGTTGACTATAATTATCATACTGGTCTATTTAAGTGGGTGTATTGTATCATGGAGGAGGATTGGTGTGGTTTGAGTGACTTTTCGCGTGCAAGGCCTGAGACACCCATGTGCTGAAATGAATCCCGCTATGTCGCACTATTGCAGAGTAGAAGGAGAGCTTGTGAAAACATTGAATATGCCATACCGGGCATAGAATACAGGTGTCATGCATGAAGGGGATGTGACGTTTCTTCCTTTATAATGTTGTGTCGGGTGGGACGAGCTATACTAGTCTGGTGTAGTGAAAAATGTTTGTTGGTCGGCGTGAACATTACATGCCGTGGCTATATCACCTGTAAACTGTCACATCGTCCTCCTCTCCTTGTGACATGCATTTGTTGCAAGGAACGTGGTCAAGACACATCATTATTCCATTTTGCAGTGCTAGGTTGTGCATGCGAGCTACTGGTTATCCATGGGAAGGAGGATGGGAGAAGAGGCATTTGTTTTTCTACAACAAGGGAGGGGGGTATAATTTTTAGACAATGAGCATGGGGACATCATGTCCTCGATTGGTGGGTTCATGCATCAACACCCTTGAGTTTTTGTCTGATGAATAAATGACATCGGAATGATGATTCGTTGTGACAAACCAAGATCAGCCACTGGAAAGCATTGTTCTACGTACCAACTGTCATACACAAATCAAGTACTTGAGTGTTTATCTCAACTCTTGTGCACGCCTTGCTACACACCTTCTTGCTTGGAACTATCCTTTGGAGCTGCTCTTAACCCAATGGTTGTATTCCTACTGTGTTACTCCCAAGAAAACAACGGCCTAATACCGGGACCACGTATCAAGAAGGAAACATGACGAGCAAGAAGGGTACGCTTTCACTCAGCCAAGGGTTGTATGTGGGTCTCCCAATGTACTTTGTACGTGTTCTCTGGGTGTCACAGTCTAGTGAATGCATCTATTAAAATACACACATAGGTTTGTGTGGTCCACCCCCTCCTGACATTCGTTTTGACGACTGATTCAGGCTCACACGCCTTCTTAGGTGCCCATATGACCGTCTCGCATCCCCTTTGGATGGTATCATTAGGGTTTTTAAGAAAACTATGGACCGACTGGCTACCATCACGAGAGGGTCACATCCATGCCAGCGTCAAATAATTTACCTACCCCATCCCACCGCAACCTCGAACTTGGTTGCGGTGACTGTATTGATAGCAATGTCTTCGTTATGGTTTCAACAGACGGACCTGTTTTCAACTAATCGGCTGGCACGAGGTAACACACTTGTGTAGGCTTGCTATCAATGTGTGGATTGCTTTAACACATTACCAAAGCATGGGCTCCTTTGAGCTTCAATGTTGCAAGGATAGGTTAGTGTGCCAGGTCGTTTTGTCGCTCTGGTAGCATATGCCGATGGATGCAAGGGACAGTTGTCGCTTGATGTTCCATAACTTATAATGCCCATTTGGTATACGTGTGCTTCCCATGCACATCCACCTTCATTCATTCTTCATGTCGTGGCAGAATAATCTGCAATATCCTTGGGTAAGTTTGCTTCAAAAGGATCCTTGGAGCCGCTGTATGCCTTCCCCTTACCTCCCTACTTGACTCTGCGCGTCTAATCGACCTTCTTCTTTGGCTGCTCAAACTAACAGTCTTGACCGTCGCCTGACACATTTTAAACGTCTCTGTTGACCCACTCCTTACCTACCTTATAGCACGGCCAATGTGTATTGGAGTATCTTGGGTATCGCATGTGGTTTTTGTATGAAACCCTTCACCATAAGAACTATCCGGTTTACGTGGTCTTCACGACGGCAATATTCCATCGCACGTACTCAATTTTGCTGTTGAGGTTAACGATCGTTCCTTCTGACCTATTTGGTGTTATGACAGCTCCATCACCTTGGCCGGCTAAGCCAACTTTGAAAGAAAACGGGGTTGTACCAGTTCACCCCTCTAAAACTTGGAACACGGTCATTGAGGTCCTCTGATCCATGGTCACAATTTAGATACTGTTTTCACCTTTGTTACATAAAAGGGTGATTACAGGAAACACGCACTTCAACCCAAAAACCACACATCACCCATTCGGTCGGCGTGGTGAAGATGGGAATGGGCCAATTGGGATAAAAAGAGGATGATCTCAGATCCCTTCCTATCCAAGAACCCTGTTCTTCTCCTCCTCAACATTGTTCTCTACAGCATCTTCAACAACCCCAGCACAGGGGGCCTCTAGATGTTTTATGGATAATATGGCTGTCCCTTTCTTTTACAAGCAAAGCAACAAATTGGGACATGCATTCCTCTCCCCAGACAAACCACAGTACAGCCCTACTGCACTCATTGCACGGACATTTAAAACAGGGCGTGATTCTTCTTGCACCCTCCCATCCCATGATTTCATCTTATGTCCATTCACCGCCAATGGATACTTGTGTGCAAAGACCCTATTAATATTTGATCACGTGGCCAAAAACAAGTATCAGGGTGTAACGTATACTCACACCTCGTTCCATTAAACATCGTGTAGTAAAGAGAACGAAATGGGCCACGTCGTATCCTTGATTTTGTACATTTGCCACACCTACAGACCGATTTCCATTTTCTGGAGATTCGCAGGCATGCTCAAATCCGGAAGTTTTGACTCTCGACGGCCAACACACCACCAAAACCTACGATCTGTAGAACCTGCCCCTATAGACTCCACATCCCCATATGCCCCCCCTCCCCCCCCCCACACCGACACAATACGTGCCATTGAATATCTTAGTAGGTCGTTCTTGCAGTCTCCATGAATGGGAACAACATCCCCCACCC
>SZWC01013663.1:11838-37124 GCA_023375785.1 Penium margaritaceum | reverse complement strand
CGTGTGGGTTGATCAGCAGACGTGTGGGTTGATCGGCATGCGTGTAGGTTGATCAGCATGCGTATGGGTTGATCGGCAGACGTGTGGGTTGATCAGCAGACGTGTGGGTTGATCGGCATGCGTGTGGGTTGATCAGCATACGTGTGGGTTGATCAGCATGCGTATGGGTTGATCGGCATGCGTGTGGGTCGATCAGCATGCATGTGTGTTGATGGGTATGCGTGTGGGTTGATGGGTATGCGTGTGGGTTGATGGGTATGCGTGTGGGTTGATGGGCATGCGTGTGGGTTGATGGGTATGCGTGTGGGTTGATGGGTATGCGTGTGGGTTGATGGGTACGCATGCAGTCTACACAGTAGGGTCGACTTCTGTCGGGCAGACAGGGTCCAGTTAGGTCGGGCAGACAGGGTCCAGTTAGGTCGGGCAGACAGGGTCCAGTTAGGTCGGGCAGACAGGGTCCAGTTAGGTCGGGCAGACAGGGTCCAGTTAGGTCGGGCAGACAGGGTCCAGTTAGGTCGGGCAGACAGGGTCCAGTTAGGTCGGGCAGACAGGGTCCAGTTAGGTCGGGCAGACAGGGTCCAGTTAGGTCAGGTAGACAGGCTCCAGTTTGGTTGGGTATACAGGCTCCAGTTTGGTTGGGTAGAACATGTATGAAATGTTTCTCGCTCGGACTGCGCGCAGGATCTGACGCGTCTGTACCCAAACACAGTGACGCACTCAACGCTGGCGACGGCAGAGGAGCTGGCAAGGCTGAGGCGGTATCAGAACCGCATGGCGGCCGTGGACTACACGGTGGCGGTGGAAAGTGACGTGTTTGTGTACACGTACGAGGGCAACATGGCGCGCGCCGTGCAGGGCCACCGCCGCTTTGAGGGCCACCGCAAGACCATCATGCCGGATAGGTGGGTGGCGCCGCTGGTGTCCGCGTTCGGAAAAAAAGAAAACGTCCAACAGTAGGGAAGTTGAAACGCTTTGACATGAAACGTTTTGCAGAACTTTTACGTTTTTGCAAAACTTGTTGCGAGAAAGTTCTTTTTTCTTTTTTTTTTTTATGACGGTGCGAGGGCCACCTCAAGACCATCATGCTGGACAGGTAGGGTGGCATGGCGCTGCTGGTGTCCGCATTCGTACGCCCGTCATATCCACTGCTGTGCCCCCTGTTGCAAGCCAGTGCTTGAGGACTTTGTTCCTGATTGAGTTCTGGGTGTTCACCTTCATCCATGTGAAGAAGAAAATCGAGCATACCAGAAGGTCTTCCCCCACATCTTGCCTAACATCTTGTGGTTGGATTTCCCGGCAACTAATGGTTTGCAGACATGCTCCCTAGATCGTGTTTTTTCTTTGCCCTCTGTTTTTGGTCTCCTGGTCTAAACCTCACCCTCCTCTCACCCTGTTGTCATGCACGCCATTCTTTGCAGCACGCCATCCATTGGATGTTTGCAGGATGTCCATCCAAGTTATCTTTGCAGCATGTCCGTTAAAGTAGTATTTGCAGCATGTCCGTTAAAGTAACATTTGCAGCATGTCCGTAGAAGTATTTGCGGCATGTCCATCCAAGTAATGTTTGTGGCATGTCCATCCAAGTAATGTTTGCGAAATGTCCATCCGCATAGGTCATGGCACCTGAATCACTGCGTTGGCATGCGGCACGAATGATGTCGTGGAATCTACTGTCATGTTTCGTACATTCGCACTGTTATCGCATGTCCTTGCTTCATATCCCCACGTTATGGCACACCCATGTATCATGTTTCTAAATCATGACATCACAACCTTGTCCTGGCGTCCCACATACTGTGACGTCAAATCACATCACATCACGGCATGGTATGGTATTGCATGTCACAGGCAACTGGTGGTCAAGTACATCGACCTGTTCAGCCGAGGGAGGTTGACGTGGGCCGAGTTCCGTCTTGCCATCCGACAAGGACACCGCGACCGTGTTGGCGCCCCTCACTTCCGACGGGCCGGAGAGAATCCAAAGTATGAGGAGAACTTCTTTGCAAACCCTTTTCCCGGCTGCATTTGTGAAGAGCCATCATCGCACATTCACAGTTGAGCCTCACACGGACAAAATTTGGTAAAGTTATTCTTGTCGAAACAGCTCACTCTTTGTTGTGTTTTGTTCACCAAAAGACCATTCTTTTTGTTCCTTCAACCCCTTCATAATGTACGGGGGTGACGTACAAGAGACATGTGCACATTTTTATGGCGAGTGGCACAGAATGCATGTGCTTGCAAACCCCCTTGAGTTTACAGTCATCTTTCAAGGAGTGGTTATGCACAACTATCCGCAAACATGTAGTTTCCCACTCGGCACAATGTTTGACAAATAATTTTTTCCTTTGACCACAAAAGAACTGTAATTACCAAGAAGCTTCCGAGTATGCTTGCCAATGGATGAACGTCAGCGCTCAATGAGCTCGCGGCGTCAACACAAGTTCGACGCGAACCGGCAAGGGTTTGGTTAGGTGGTACAACCAAATTATCAAATGTGCTTCCATGAGTAAAACACATGCAAAGAGAAATGACAACTCACAAGAACACAACATTAAAACCTGTCGCAACTCATGGCCAGCGACGCACACGCAGTGTCAGTTTGTCCTAAAAACGGCCCAAACCAATGTTTTGGCCATAAACTTGAGCACAAGAATCCAAACGCATCATTGTCTAAGCCTATAGATGCAGAATCTTGAGCCGGACGCTACGACTCGTCACAAGCACAAGTCCGGCATCGATCTGTGGACAGACAATGCAAAACATATAAATCGGGCTCGAGAGCCAGTCCACCAAGAAAACTCTAGCGTCTGCAAAAAAAACGGAAAGGACCCAGGCAAACACAATGTCTTGACAGTTGTCTGGCAGCTGCTGGTGTATGGAGCCACCACTCGTAAGTGCTTCGGCGCCAGCTGCGTCCGTAGGAGGGATCATGTTGCCGTGCTCTCCAGTACTGCTGCTTCGTACCACCAGTGTGGGGTATACGGATAATTGTCGCAGTCGTAGCTCGTGACGGGTGGAAGCCACACAAACCAACACTCCCCCTGGCTGACACAGCCGTCACCACAATGACGAGTGGGACTACACTAACTGTCTATCGCAAACACCCAGCATAATACAAGGTCTCCTCGTGATAGTGGTCTAACTCACCAAGTGCACGGGTATCGACCGTGGAAGACATAAATCACACACCCACATGCTAAACATCACAAAAGAGGTACAAAGGAAGGTCTCCTCATGACCCTGGACCATGTCTTCCAGGTCCGGGTCTCGACCACACGTGCTCGCATGCATGGAACATGTGTAACATATGGAGGCAATGGGTCTGCACGTCACACCTGTACAAGTCACCAAGTGCGCGGGTCTTGACCAGCATAACCTCAACCGAAGTATCGTGCCAGACAAAAAACTAACCACGCTGTCCTGAAAAGGGTGCCAGGCCAAAGCCCACACACCAACACCCCCCGTGGGCTGCAGAGGCTCACAGCACAAGCAAAGCCGATGGCCGCAACCAACACAATCCCTTAGGAGGGAGCACGGCTCCCCCATGGCCACACACCCTTGCAAAACAAAAGAAAGGGTGACGATGATGCTCGTCGGATGTGCTCGCACATAGCCTTACCCTGGAGCGTCGTCGTCGCTGTCGTCGTCGTCGTTGTAGTAGTCGTCATTGTTGTCATCACCTACTGCTGTGATTGGTGCAGCGCCGAGGGCCTCCTCCATATACATCACCTATTGTATGCCTGCCAGCTGCTGAGCTGCACATCGCCACGCGGACTCTGTAGCGTCAAGACAAATGTATAACGCGTCGAGCTCTGCTACGGCTATCGGCTGGGCGGCTGCATCTGTTGCATGTAGGCGGTCAGTCGTGGAACGAACCTGACGGTGGACCTCGATCGCGTGCGCATCGGCACGAGCCATGGCCTCCTAGAGCCTGCCACATCATCACGTAGGTCAGCGACCGAATCATCTGTTGCCTGGCCGCTAGCTGCTGGTAGGGCGTCGACACCAGACAATGTGTCGGCATCTACAGCGTCTGCATTTGCAAGAGATGCCAGTGAAGAGGCACCGGCTGCTGCTGACACACCTGTCACTCGGCCGTCGACTACTGGTCGGACGTCGGCATCCGTCGGTGACTCGGCCTCTGCTGCATCCTTGCCATCATCAGGAGCCAGTACAATGTCTCGGGGCTCCTCCCAACCCGAGGTGCGCAACCAATCATCCACCTGCCGTTGAACGTCTGCCCGTCCTCGACGTGCATACTGTAGAGACCTCTCACCTGCCTCGAGATACGTGTGCACATCCTCCACGCACTCCTTGGCAGCTTGTAGTGGTGGAACAACCATAGTGTACCAACGGCTATTGGCCTCTCGGACCTCGGCCATGAGACCCTGCACATGCGCCTCCACTCGAGCCACGACTACCTCCTGCTCGTCGACCGCGGAGCGTAGGCGCTCGGGTACGGAAACTTTAGCTTGGACGTGTGTACGTGTGTTTTCGGCTGGAAGTGCCATGGTGTTAGCGATGCCGGTCAGGTTAGCCATGAGCCGGAGGTCCGCAGCTCGCTCTGCATCCTCCACGGTAGATGCGCATGTAGGGGTGACTGTTGTAGGCTCATTTGATGCTGTGGACACAACCGCCACTCGGCTGTCAACAGTGTGGGTCACGATAACGGCTGCTCCTGCACGGGCCGTCGCTGCTGAAGCATCCACTCATATCGCCTCCTCCAACTGTCGACACAATTCAGACCGTCTCCACAGTACACCGTGGAACGTCCACTGAATAGCCTCGAAGCTTGTGTACACATTCTTGGTGTCTACTACCGCTACCCGACAACCCCTAGTGTCTGTGGTGCTCCAATGTGTGCTCGCTGCATGGAAATCAAGCGTGAGGCCCTGCAGGTGCCTATTCGCACGTGCTACTGCATCCTCCTCATCGTGAAGCGCACAGTGTAAACGCTCGAGCGCAAGGGCCCGCTCGACAGCTGGTGCATCAGCTCTTGCTCGAGCTGCGTCCTCTATGATGGCTGCACCTCCATAGACAGCTACCGCAATGGCACCCGCCATAACGGAAGTGCTAGCAATCTCGACATCTCCTCCTTCTCTAGGTACCCCCTCCACATGTGTATCTGCAATGGCTGATGCTGTGGCTGAGGGAGCGTCTACACCTGCGGAGGTCGTACCAGCTGCTACAGGAGCGACGATCATCATGGTGTCTACACCAACGAGGGTGTCCGCTGTCCGCGTCCCGTCAGTTGTAGTGACTACAACTGTTGCTGTTATCACGGCGGCGATGGCTGCCGACACCCCCACTGCCAGGACGTCTACTCCACATGTGTCGGCTGTCACCATCACTGCTACTACTGTCCCATCCACTGCTGCTACCACACATGTGTCTGTGGTCATGGTCTCTTCTACGTCAACTGAGTCTCCATCTCCATCTCCATCTCTACTTCTGCCTCCAACTCTGTGTCGGACCTCTCGTCCGTCTCTGACTCCACGTTAGACGACTCCTCGGATGTCTCGTCCTCACAAAGACCGCCTTGTCGTGAAGCACCATTTATCGCATCCCTCCTGCACTCTCCGGTGGTCGTCGGCGGACACTCCATCCCCCCCTAGACCGATGCACCGGTAGAAGTTGCGAAGGGATGCCGCACCAACCCTGTAACTAGGGACGAGAGAGTCATCTCTGCGGTGACGTATGCCATTGCTGGGACTGTTGTTGCCTCCTGGGCACGCCTAGCCAAACGTGCCATCCACTACATCGCGTGCCGAGTGTGAGAGCGACGACGGCGAGCTGAAGGGACTACCACAGAAGTAGAGGGGTCAAAGGTCGGGATGACTCCAACTGACTCCAGCTGAGAGCTGAGGGCGTCAGATGTGGAGCTAAGGTCGAAAGGCGTGGCATCGTCAGATGATGAGACTGATGGAGGTAAGCATGCCGAGGAGGAAGATGGGGGTGTCTAAAGCGACATGGTGGCAATGGCTCGCTCAGAGACCACATGGTCTGTGAGTTGTTGCACCATACGCTTTAGATCTTAGAGCTCGGTGTATAGCACCGCCATAGCTCCACTGAGGGGTGCCACGTTATTGGCTGACGTCTGTGAGTCGGATGGTGAAGAGGAAGGGCGAGACCTGACCCTGCCGGGTGGCGAGCGCCCTGGATATCGGTATCCAGGGCGCTCGCCACCCGGCAGGGAACTGGCGACACTGGCACCAGCCATGGTGCCGATCCCCACAGTAGTAGCAGGCAAAGCCGTAAGACGATTGAGGTGTATGCCATGGCTGAAACTGCTACAGTGGACGGCCGTCGTCAGTGCCAACGTCGCTGGTCGACGCCTCACTTCGAGGGGCTGGTAACGCTGCTGATGATGCTGTTGCGGTTGCGGCTGCTGCTACTACATTGGTCGCCATCGCCAACCGATGCCTGTGACCCATGGCCACCGCTTTGCTGCTGCTGCAGTAGATGTCCCCTGACCCTTTTCCTCTTTTCTTTTGGTTCACGGAACGCTCGATGATAGTGGGGTACCCCTTCTCCTGGTCGTACTCGAATGCCCCACTCGAGGACCCCCCTGTCCTCTTTCTCCCTTTTTTGTTTTTTTTTTTGTTGGTGCCACCTCCTCAGATGTCCCTTTTAGGGTTGTTCTGGGGTGCTCCACTCGAGGAGCCCCCCTCTGTCCTCTCCCCCTCCTTTTATTGGGTGTGTGCAGGCTCGAGTCTCGCCTCGAGTGAGCTTGTCGAGTGAGCTCGCGCGACAAGCTCGCCCGTGGGCGAGCTCCTCAACGGAACCCCCTTATGGACGAGCCCGTCGTCGCTCGTGACGGGTGGAATCCACACAAACCAACAAAAAGCACCTGAATGAGTTTTCTCCCCTGCAAAAGGGGCTCTTTAAAATCCTGAAATGTGATAATGTTGTGTACCATTTCGTGTACATTCTTAGTCTCCCATGGACTGCGTGTGAAACTTGAGATGTCCATGTTTCGCAAGGTCTCCCATGAACTGCAAGCAGACATGGCAAAACAACATGCGACAAGCGAGATATGACTCAAACTACGAAGGCACCTGCGACGCGAGCTGCAAATGTACCTGTGAAGCAAGAGGCGAGATGCGACATCGCTCGTAATGTTCGAACTTTCAAGATGAAAAACCCAAAATTCTACGCATTGACGGAGGACATGAACAACAAGTTCGACCAATATCCAACACCCAATAAATTCTAGGGCTTTCCACGAATGCAATCCTGAATTTCAAGGCTAAAGTTATAGTCGAGTTTCCACTATCACTTACTTGTGTTGGTTTTCGTGCATCTCTCATTTTGCTCTGTTGTGTCCTCTCGGTTTGTGTACATCAGCGTGCGGATGACTGACATCAAGAACGCGATGCTATCGGAGTGTCATCAGGTGGAGTCGACACACGCTGAGGTCTGCATGCATTTTGCTGAAGCCTCTTCCTTCACACGCATGACGTGCTCAGCTCCATTGGTAGGCCTCCTCAGCAGTCACGCCACTAGTGGTCACTGCTACCGCAGATGCTGCCTACATGCGTCCTATGCCAGATCTGACTACACGGTTGTACTTGCATCGTCTTCATCTGCTTGGGGTCTGAGTTTCACGTTATTCGGCCCCTGTTGTGACCGGGGTCATTCTAGCAGCGCAGCCGCAGCAGCCACAGAGCCGCAGTAGTCGCTCAGCCATAGAGCCATAGTAGCTGTGCAACCGTAGCAGCCGTAGTAGCCGTAATAGCCGCATAGCCTCAGTAGCTAAAGCACTAGCACAGCCAAAGCAGCCACGTAGCCGTAGTATCCCCGACCAGTTGCAGCAAGCGCAACAGCCACGACAGCTACGACAGCTGTAACAGATGTAACAACCACAGCACCCGCAGTTGCAAGCACCACAACAACGGCCGCAACAGCATGAGTAGGGCGGCCACAGGGCCGGCAACACCCTACCGCTAACATCTACCACAGTGGACTACTGCTGAAATCAGCAGCAGTTTTCCACCTCACTGGTGACATCAACAACAAGGACAAAAAAAAGGGAAACAAAGGAGGAACAACAAAACAAGACAAAACCAAAGGGGGGGACCATGACTAGCAGCCCTAATGGGAAGGGGTCCTCCTCTGTTGGAGGAACCCTTGTCCTCCCTTCCTATAGCAGCTACAACAGCTGCAACAACAGTAGCAATAAGAGTAGTAGCCGCTGCCGCAACAGCAGCAGTAGTAGCAAATGCAACTACAACAGTAGCAACAGCCTTTGCTGCTACAATAATAGTAGTAGTAGCAGCCACAGGAGCAAACACAACTGCAACCGCAACTGTAGACACCCCCACCGTTGCAGCAGCAATAGCAATAGCACCTATAGTAGCAACAACATCAATAATAGCAAGAGTAACAGTAAAAGTAGCCACATTAGCAGGAACAATAGCACGAGCAGTAGTAGCAACAGCTACAGCGGCAATAGAAGTAGCAACAACATCCCACAGGCTTTGTGGACGACTACGCTGGCTCGCAAGACCCTCTCGCCGCCATTCGCTAGCAGCTCTCCGCGCTGACACAGCATCTTGTAGTACTACAGCCGCCGACACCACAGAGCCATACTGGCGTTCCCCTGCCCTTCCTTCCACCCGGTCACGCTAGTCCCGTAGTTTCTATCGCCATGCACTACTTGATGTAGCAGCACACCCAGCGCCAACGCTAGATTGTATTGTCAATCCTCGGCCCCACTTTGGATTGCGGCCCTAGGCCGAAGGACTTTGAGTCCCCGCCCCCGCGGCTATAGGTCGGCGATCAGTTCCAGAGCTGGGAGCTCAGCTTCCGTATCTGGACGCATGGGGAGGGCCTGTGGCCATACTACATTTTTCCCTACGACTCCACCCAGGCTGACTAGGTGTATGATGCTGGTCGAGCCCTGCGTGCCCTCCTCCCTGTCACCCCTCCAGCTACACGCCTTGGTCTCGAGCCTTTCCTTGGCGACTTCACCACCGGCAACACCCCATATCTCGCCACGGCATGGCACGTTCTCACACGATCGCATCGTCTCTCCAACGAAGCCGAGACCAACCGCCTGCTTTGGGAGTTCAACTCCCTCCACATGGGGGAGACGGAGTCTGTGACCTCCCGTTGGCAGTGAACGGAGAACATCCTCCGTCGCCTAGACAATGCCGCTCCATCCCCACCCCTCTCCGCGCTCATGACCATCGAGCGCCGGGCCACCGACTTCTTTGCCGACGTCTTCGTCCATTACTCCCACGACGTTCTCACCACAATGGCAACCGAGGTTACTCTCATGTCCTGGGCATACGAGTTGTTCCTCAAGATTGAGGAGGCTAGTTTGGAGTCGCGCATCCGATGCTCTCGCCTCCCCTGCTGTCGCATCCATGGCTGTTGCGTCTACCCGCTCCTCATCGTCAGGAAAGAAGAAGCGCAAGTGCAAGAAGGGGAAGGGCAAGCATTAGCAACCCTTGTTTCCCTGCCGCACCTTGCATGATGGAGTCTGTGCTACGCCCGAGTCCTACTTCCATGACAACACCATCCTCTCCCGCTCCCTCCTCTCCTGCCCCTCTCTATGACGACTTTGCATGGCTTGATGACTGGCAATCTCGCTTTGCACCCACGTCCACCGCGTCCGCGACTCTTGTCTGTTGTCTTGTGACAGTTAACGACCTAGAGACACCGGTCCAGGACCCTGCCGAGACTTGGATCATTGACTCCGGGGCCACGCATCACATGACAGCCTCTCGCAAGGCGTTCAATGTGCTGGGTTCGGTTGTCGATGTGATTGGTGTCCGGACAAGCTCTGGTCAAGAGTTACCTATTTGCAGCGTCGGCGTCTTTCGTTTCCATGGTGATGTTGGTGATGTCTTTGTGACTGACTTCCTCTTCGTCCCCGGTCTTGAGCTCAGCCTCCTTTCCGTCACTATCCTTGACCGTGTGAGCATGGAAGTATTGCACTCGCGTGGTGTTGGCACTGCGCTGTTGTGTCCTTCCGGTCACGTTGTCTTGCACGCCACCGCCTGTGGCAACTTGTGGCACGTGCCTCGTCTATCCCCACTTCACCCTGTCCCCTCCCTGCAGGTCGACATTGGCCACGTGTTTGTCACTAGCATGCTCTCTCCGTAGGAAACACGCCTCCTGCACCGCCGCCTCTACCACGTCCAGTATGTTGTTGTCGATAGCATTCTCTGTACCTAGCCAGCCGAGGGCCTTGATCCAGCCTCGTTTCCCTTACCATGTCCCACTGAGTGCATTGATTGTGCTCAAGGGAAGATGCACCGTTCCATTTTCCCTCTCTCCTCCTCTCGTATGTCCGCCCCTCTGACCTTGGTCCATTATGATGTCATGGGTCCCCTTCCGACAGAGTTCCTCCGGGAACACGGATGCTATGTCCCGACCCTCACCGACGACTACTCCCGCAACCGCTGTGTATTCTGTCTTCGGCAGAAGAACGATGCCTCTCCCACTATTCGGGATTGGCTTGTCCGTGTGTAGCACGTGTGTGATCGTCCTCTTCGCCGCTTCCACTCTGATTACGATGGCGAATTCATCGGGGAGATCACACTGTTCCTCGCCTCCTGTGGCATCCATCATGAGACGTCGGCGCCTTACACGCCAGCCAAGAATGGCGTCTCTGAGCGATGGAACATCACCATGGCTGAAACTGTCCGCACCATGCGGGTCGATTCTGATCTCTCTAATGGTATCTACTTTAAGGCCATGACCTACATGACGTGGGTCTGGAACTGGATTCCCCGCGGACCCCTTCCCTGCCAGTCCACGCCGTACCGGCACCGGTGCATTTAGCGGGCTGATCTCCACCCGATCCACGTCAGGGGCTGTGTGGCCATCGAGTGATTGCCCGTCCCACATCAGGGTGGCAAGCTCACCCCCCGCGGGCATTCCTACACCTTCCTTGATGTTTTGCATCAGTCCAATGCCTGGCGTTTCTGGGATCCCTCCCGTCACTACATCATCTTGTCACGTGACGCTCTCTTCTTTCAAGACCTCTTTCCTCAAAACCTTGCATGCTCTGGCTTGTTGATGTCCCTCTCATCGCGTGGAGGAGTGGTGAGTCCATTTTCTTTCCTGCCACTTTTGAGTGGCACATCGCCTGCACCCGCTTGTCTCTCCGAGCCAGCATGCCCAGTCGCGCCCGCTGGCCTGCTCGGACCAACATCCCGAGTTGTGTCCGCCGGTCACTTCGGGCCGGCTTCCCCGGTCTCGTCTGCTAGTTCGTCCAGGCCGGCATCCCTCGTCTTGTCCTCTAGTCCCTCCAGACCGGCCACCCTGGTCGCGTCTGCTGGTCCCTCCACGCCAGCATCCTCGGTCTCGTCCGTTGGTCCATTCAGACTGGCAGCCCTGGCCTTGTCCTTTGGTCCCTCCGAACCGGCCGTCCCGGTCATGTCCGCTAATCCCTTTGGACCGGCGGCCCCCGGCCTCGTCAGCTGGTCCCTCTAGACCGACACCCTTGGTTGCATCCGCTGGTCCCTTGGGGCCGACTTCCCCTGTCTCGTCTGTGAGTCCATCTGGACCGGCAGTTCCGTCTGCGTCTATCGGCCCCTCTGGACCAGCAGCCCCGGGAGGGGCCGACAGCCCCAGTCACGTCCCCTAGGTCCTCTAGACCAGCGACCCCGTCTGCCTCTGCTAGATTCTCTAAATCACCCCCGGCTGCTCCCTCTGCTCCTTCTCCCGCTCCACCACGCTACATGCGTTGGCTGGACGGCAGCCTCTGACCCAGGCCGCCAGGAACCGCGCAGACCGTAACACCATGCCCTTTGGTGCCTCAGCCCCCTGTGGCCCCACATGTCCCGTCGCTTCTCAACGAACCTACCTCCACGGTCGTGAATGGAGACCCTGGCACCAAGGCCCTCGGCCTAACCACAACGGCCGTCATTGTGGAACTCCACCCGGGTTCCGCACTGGGTTGTGCCATGCTCCATCAAGAGCACCGACAGGCTGTCACGGCCGCGCTCACACGCATCCCATCCAAGGCCAGAGATGTGTCGGCCCTCATAGTCCGCTCCACTGCACAGGCGGATGACCCGACCACCTCACGCAAAGCTTGTGCTTCTCCTGTGGCCGCACACTAGGAGGCTGCGTGTGGCGACGAGCTCCCCGTCATCCGGTAGCATCATGTCTACGACCTCGTAGACCTTCCTCCTGGTCGGAAGGCCATTGGCGCCAAGTGGGTCCACTCACGCAAATGGAAACCCGATGGGTCCTTGGACAAGTACAAGGCCCGTCTCACAGCCAAGGGGTTTGCTTAGGTGCCTGGGGTCGACTACGATCAGGTGTTAGCCCTGGTTGGCTGTTTCTCCACTAGTCGGGCCCTCTTCATCCTAGTTGCCCAACACCGATGGGAGTTGCATCAGATGGAAGTGAGCAACGCCTTTCTCCATGGTTCATTGTAGGGTGATGAGCTCTACATGGTGTAGCCCCCAGGGTTCAATGATGGCTCTGGCAAGGTTTGGAGGCTGCACAAGGCCTACTATGGCCTGAAGGAGTCGCCTCGCTGTTGGAACAAGGAGATCAATCACACGCACCTCATCGGTGGCCTCCTTTGTTACATTGTGGACCCCGCACTGTTCATCAGCCCGCGGGACCAGAACTTCGTCGCTGTCCTGGTCTATGTACACGACCTACTTTTCGCGTAACCAAGAACCTACTATACATCGCCTACCAGCTCAAGGATCTCGGGTCTGCCTGAGTCTTCCCGGGTATGGAGCTTGAACATGATCGCTCCCAAGGTGTTTTGTACGTCCATCAAGCCGACTACGTCCAGACCGTGTTCAATGGCATCACCGAGGATCTACCCCTAGTGCCGAGCGCATCCTCGCCCATGTCACCCGATGGTTAAGAGAAGCTGAAGAGCGCTAGGCCGGCCGTGGTGGGGGAGCCAGTGGACGTGACTGCGTATCTACGCGTCATCGGGTCATTGATGTTCCTGGCAATGACGACGCATCCAGACATTGCGTTCATCGTCAACCTCCAGGCCGAGTTCTCCCAGAAGCCACATCACCTCCACCTAGAGGCCACGATCTGAGTACTGTGCTATGCCATCTCGTCTCCACAACAAGGCCTAATGTTCCGCCAAAAGCCGTCCGTTGTGGCGGTGGACTACACCCACAGTGATTGGGCCGGCAGTCTAGACGGTAAGAGTTGCACGGGCTAGATCTTTCTCCTCGGTGGCACAGCTATGTCCTGGCATAGTGGCTAGGAAGACTCCATTGCACGTAGCACTGCTAAGGCTGAGTATGTGGCTTTTGGCCCTGGCGCATGTGAGAGCATGTAGTTGCGTTGCCTGTTAACTGAGTTGCGTCAGTCAGTCGCATCCATCATGCTGTACTGTAATAATGAGAGTTCCATGGCCATCGTCAAAAATGACGGCGTACATCACACACGCACAAAGCACATCAATGTCGAATATCACTATGTGTGTTCGTTGTTGCATGACAACAGCATCAGCATCGTGTGGGTTGAGATAGCATGACAATTCGCTGATTTCTTGACCAAGGCACTAAAGTGTGACTCATTCAAGAAGGTTGTGAGTGCGGTCGGTGTGTGTCCGTGAGCTGACCTCTCTGCTCTTGCCTGCATGTCTGCCTACCTGTCCTAGGCGAGTCAATCGGTCTGGTAGATGTGCCACTACCCGCCCATGTGCACTACGCCTATGAGTCATGGGGGAGTGTTGGTCTTTGCACACCTCTCCTTGTGCTCTGTTGTGTCTTCCCACCTTGTGTACATTGGCGTGCAAATGACTGACGGTGAGATGGGACGCTGCTGGAGTGTCATTCGGTGGAGCTGACGCTTACTGAGCTCCACACGCGTCTTGCTTGAGCCTCTTCCTCGCGCGTAAGACGTGTTCAGCTCCATCGGCAGACCTCCAGAGCAGTCACGCCGTTGGCGGTCACTGCCTCCGTAGTTGCTGCCCGAGCCTGTCGTGTACTTAAATCTGAGTGCACCATTGCACTCGCAGCGTCACATCTAGCCTAGGGTCCAAGTTTCATATTTTTCGGGCACAGTTGGGTTTGGGGTGATTCTGGCCTAGGCACCACCCGGGTTTGGGTGATCAACTCCTTGTTGCTATTTTTTTAATGATTTTAACTGCACACCTGCGTTTGTATCGTGGGTATTTTGGTATGGTCCCGTTTTCAAGGAAAACAGACGACGCCCGGGTTTCGGGTCGTCGGCTATCTGGCAACGCTCACTGAGAAAACCTTGCCTGCCAGAAAATGTGTCATTTTTTAGATTGGCTGAAAGACTAAGTAACAATCTCTACAAAGCTGTGGGGGAGTGAATTCTTGGAGGTGTCTCCCATCATTGTTCATTCTCGGTTGCTAATCATACTTAACTCAGTTTTGTCTGTCGTTCTAACGCTAACTCCTCAGCACACAGTATTCCACTCACAAAGTCTCAGAGCAACTAGAGTGGGAAGTGGTGCAAAGCAACTAGCGTGGAGCCATGCCTACTTCAACTGTGCTGCAACCCCAACCTGCCGCCCAAGCTAGTTCCGAGTTGTGCTCAGCTCCATCGGCAGGCCTCCTCAGCACTCACGGCGCTAGCAGTCACTGCTATTGCCAATGCTGCCTACACGCGTTATGTGCCAAATCGGACTATACGATTACACTTATAGTGTCTTCATCTACTTAGGGTCCGAGTTTCAGGTTAATTTGGGCACTAGTGTGACCGAGGTCATTCTATCCTAGACGTTGCCTGGCTTTAGGCAACCATAAATCCTTGCTGCTATTTTTTTATGATTTTCACTTCACGACTGCGTCTGCCGTGTGGGTGTTCAGGTGTGGTCCAGTTTTCAAGAAAAATGGACGACGCCCAGGTTTGGGGTCGTCGGTTGCCGGGTAGAGCTCACCGAGAAAACTGAGCATGCTAAGAAAACAGGAATTTCCTCATTGGTTGGTAACCTGAGTAACAAGCTCTATAGAGCTGAGCTAGGCCTAGTTCTGTGAGGGGTCTCTCAGTTGCTATCATTCTCAGTCGCTAATCATTCATTCTCAGCTCTACCAGTCTTTCTGGCGCTAACTCCTGAGTGTGCAGTTTTCCTCTCACAAGTCTCAGAGTAGCAAGAGGGGGCAACAATGTAAAGCAGCAAGCATGGAGCCATGCCTTCTCCAGCCATGCTACAGCCCTAACAACTTGCTCTAGGCTAGTTTCTAGCTTGGTATCACAGCCACAGTGCAGCACTTGCAGCAGTAGCAGCAGCAGCAACAACAACAGCAGTCGCATCCACAACATCAGCAACAGCAGCAGCAGTAGCAGCAACAACAGCAGCCATAGCAGTAGTAGCGGCAGCAACAGCAACAAAAATAGTAGTAGCAACCCCTAGGCTTTATCTTTGGCTAGCGAGATCCCCTGGCCACAATTTGCCAGAAGCTTGCCGCACTGACACAGCAACTTGTAGCACTGCAACCGCCGAGGCCCACAGATCCACGCGAGCGCCCCACTACCCTTCCTTCCTCCTGGGCACGTTAGTTCCGCTATTTCTGCGACCACATATTACTTGGCGCAGCAGCATTCCTAGCGCCAACGGCGCACATTGAAATGAATCCTTGGCCTAACTCTAGGTGCCTACCGCAGGCCAAAGGATTTTGAGACTCCACCCTTGTCGCTCCAAGCTTGGGAGCAGTTCCGGAGCTGGGAGCTCAACTTTCGCATCTGGGCTCAGGGTGAGGGTCTGTGGCCATAGCACACCCTCCCGTATTATTCTTCCCAAGCTGACCATCTGCATGATGCCGGTCACACCGTACGTGCCTTTGTCCCGGTCGCCCCTCCGGCTGCACACCTCGCCATCGAACCCTTCTTCGACGACTTCACTACTGGCAGCCTTCCCGACCTCGTAGCAGCATGGCACATCCTCACGCGTCCCCATCGCCTATCCAGCGAGGCCGAGACCAACCTTCTGATCAAGAAGCTCAACTCCGTGCGCATTGGGGAGATTGAGAAGGTCACCTCCTACTGGTAGTGGGCGGAGGACATCCTCCACTGCCTAAGAGATGTTGCTCTACCCCCACTAGCTGTTCTCCTGACCATCAAGCGCGGTACCACTGACGTGTTAACCGACGTCTTCGTTCACTACACCAAGGACGTCCTCACCGCAATGGCAGCCTAGAGCACCCTCATGCCTTGGGCATAAGAGGTGTTCCTCGAGATTGAGGAGGCTTGTCAGGAGTCACGCATCCAATGCACAGAGGCCCTCACCTATCCTGCCATCGCCTTTTTGGCCATTGCCACCCTCTTAGCAGCCGAGTGCTCCAGCTCCTCATCATCAAGAAAGAAGAAGTGCAAGGGAAAAATGGGCAAGGGCGAGCAGCAGTAGTCGACCGGGTCCAATGATGGCGGCTCGGTGTGCCACAACTGTGGCCAACCAGGACACGGGTGGTATATGTGCCTGCTCCTGACACATGAGGCATGTGTCATCGCCACCATGCACCATCGCTGTGAGCTTTGTCTCGCTACTGTTGTTGTGGTCGTCGCCACCCATGATGTGTCCACTTTGCCTGGCAGCTCCATCCCTCCAACAGTCGCACCCTGCCCTGCCGTCACCAACCTTGTAACAGTATAATCCGTAGCCGTTGGTGCCCCTCTTGTCGCTAGTGCATCCCTCCTCCCTCTCGGGCTTAGGCGCCATCATGTCGTAGTCGGTCCGCTCCCTCAGACCCTCTACACGTGAGTGCCAGTTGGAGCAATTCATCACACTCTTGCTCCGACTACCTTGCCCTTCTCCCTTAGGAAGTGCGAGTTGCGTCATCGCCTGTTCCCCTGCCCTGCCCTGCCCTGCATGATAGAGACTGAGCTATGGTTGTGTCTTTCTTCCTCGTCTGTCCCATTATATCACGTGCCCTCCCCTCGTTCTCCTCTTTGTGATTGCATTGCATGGATGGATGATTGGCAGTCTCGGTTTGCGCCCTCGTCCACCGTGTCCGCGTCACTCGCCCACTACCTTGTGTTGGTTAGCGACTTGTTGACACGAGTCCAGCATCCTTCCAAGACCTAAATCATCAAATCCGGGGCCACGCATCACATGACGGCCTCTCGTGAGGCCTTCATTGTACTTGGTCCCATTGCCAATGTATCTGGTGTTAGGACGGGTTCTGGCCAGGTGTTAGGTGGCCAGAACTTGGCGTCTGCGTTGTTTGCTTCCGCAGACCCACTTGGGATGTCTTTGTGATCGATGTCCTCTTCTTCCCCGGTCTTGAGCTTAGCCTCCTTTCCGTCACCGCCCTCGACTGCATGAGCACGGATGTCTTGCAGTCGCATGGTGTTGGCGCTGTGTCATTGCGTCCATCCCGTCGTGTCGTCTTGCACGCCATCGCTCGTGGAAACCTCTGGCATGTCCCTTGTCTTTCCTCTGCGTCGACCGACACCGGCCACATGTTTCTCACCAGCACACTCTCTCCGTAACACACCCGTCTTCTCCACCACCGCCTTTGCCACGTCCACTTGGCTGCCATCGACAGCATGCTCCGCATCTAGCCGGCCACGGGCCTTGACCTTGCCTCCTTCTCCTTGCCATGTCCCACTGTTGTATAAACTACACCCAAGGGAAGATACAAACTACACCCGGGGGAAATGCACCGCTCGACATGTACCTTGTCCGCCTCCTCTGAGTCTTCTCCTCAAGATTGGTCCACTCCGATGTCATGGGTCCTCTTCCCACGGAGTGTGTTAGGGAGCACAAACGCTATGTCCTCACCCTCACCGACGACTTCTCTCGCTACCGCTCAGTATTCTGCCTTTGGAAGAAGAGCAATATCGCTCCCACCATTCGTGACAGGCTCTTCGGTACAAAATGTGAGTGCAATCATCCTCTTTGTCACTTTTTCTCTAATCATACCGGTGAGTTCATGGGTGAGACCACGACCTTTCTCGCCTCCCGCGAGATCTATCCAGACACATCAGCACCCTACACAACAGCCTAGAACGGTGTCTCCGAGCGGTGGAATCGCACCATGGTTGACATCGTGCGTAAGATGCAGGTCAAATCGGGTCTCTCCGATGGTTTCTACTTCGAGGCCATGGCCTACATAACATGGGTCTGGATACGGATTCCCCACAGATCCCTTTCCGGCCAGTCCACGCGTTACCAACATTGGTGTGGCCGGCGAGCCAACCTCCACCCGGAAAGTGTCTGGGATTGTGTGGCCATCGTGTGGTTTCCCACCCTACAACAGGGCAGCAAGCTCGTCCCACGTGAGTGTCCATTCACCTTCCTTGGTGTCTCGCGTCAGTCAAAAGTGTGGCGCTTTCGAGATCCCTCCCGGCGCTTCATCGTCGAGTCCCGGGATGTCCTCTTCTTTGAGGAGTTGTTTTCCTATGACCTCATTCGCTCTGACCCGTCGATGTTCCTCCCGTCGCGTGGGGGAGTGGTGAGTACGTCATCCGTCCTACCACTTCCGAGCGACATATCGCCTACACCCATTAGTCCCTCCGGGTCGGCAGCCCAACCAGCATCTGCTAGCCCCTCCGGGTCGACAGTCTCGTCCATGTCTCCTAGCCCTTTTGGGCCAGCCGCCCCATTTGCATCCGCTCGCCCCTCAGGGTCGATATTCCCATCCGCTTCTGCTAGCCCCTCCGGGCCAATAGCCCTATCTGCATCCGCAGGACCCTTCGGGTTGACAGTCCCGTCCACGTCTGTTAGCCCCTCCAGGCCAGCCGCCCTCTCTACGTCTGCTGGCCCCTTTGGGTCGATAGTCCCGTCCGTGTCCGCTAGCTTCAATTGGCCAGGTGCCCCTTTTGCTTCTGCAGGCCCATCCGGGCTGACAACCCCATCTGCATCCGCAGGCCCCTCTAAGCCAGCCATCCCATCCGTGTCTGCTAGCCCTCTGGGCCAACCGCCCTGTATGCATCCGCTGGTCCCTCCGAGTCGACAGTCCCATCTACGTCTGGTAGCCCCTCCAGGCCAGCTTCCCTGTCTGCATCCATTGGCCGACAACCACGTGTACAATTGTTGGCCCCTTCAATCCGACAGCCCTGTCCGTGTCGGCTGACTCCTGCGGGGTCGGGCCAACGGCCTCGTCTGCATCTATTGGAAAGCCTACAGAGTCGCCTCTCCAGGACGCGCCCGAGAAACTGATCGACTCACTCCTTGCCGCTCCCTCTCTACCGCCTCCTACCTAGCCACGCTACACATGTGGCCCGTATGAGAGCCTCTGAGCGAGGCCAGAAGAATGCACAAAGGCCGTCGCCCCGCGCCCTCTCGAGCCACGACCCCTTGTCGTCCCACGTGGCTCCTCGCCTCCTGGCAGACGCACTCCCATAGTCGCAAGTGGGGACCCTGGCACCAAGGTCCTTGGCTTGGTCACATTGGCTGTCATTGAAGATCTCCACCCGGGCTCGGCACTGGGTTATACCATACTCCATTAAGAGCATCGAATCGCCGTCACGGCCGCGCTCATGAGCATGCCACCTTGAGCTCGGGATGAGTACGCCCTCAATCTCCGCTCCACGGTACGTCCCAAGGACCTAGCCACCCTACGCGAGGCTCGGGCTTCTCCCGAGACCGCACACTGCGAGGCTGAATGTGCCAACAACTTGCCACCATCTGACAGCATCAAGTCTATGAGCTCGTCGACCTACCCCCGGCCAAAAGGCCATCGGCGCCAAGTGGGTTCATCGGCGCAAGTGGAAGCGCGACGGATCCCTGGACAAGTACAAGGTACGTCTTGCGGCCAAGGGGTTTCCTCTTGTCCCTTGGGTCGGCTACGACCAGATCTTCACTTCGGTCAAGCGGTTTTCCACTAGCCGGGTGCTGTTCGGTCTGGTTACCCAGCACGGGTGGGAGCTACATGAGATGGACGTGAGTAACGCCTTTCTCCATGGCTCACTAGACGGTAAGGAACTCTACATGGTGCAGCCCCAAGGCTTCCACGACAGCACTGGCAGGAAAAGGCGACTATAGGAGGCCCTCTATGGCTTGAAGAAGTCGCCTCGTTACTAGAACCAAGAGATCAGTCGCATGCTTATCAGTATCGGCTTGCTTCGTAGCACCGCAGACCCCGCACTATTCCTCAACCCCAGAGGCTAGCCCTCCGTCCCCGTCCTAGTCTACGTCAAAGACCTCCTCATTAGGTCGCCAAACGCAGCTACCATCCAGCACGTCAAGGACCTAGTGCACGTCGTCTACCAGATGAAGGACCTCGGGCCTGCCCAAATGTTCCTGGGCATGGAGTTGGGGCATGATCACACCTAGGGTGTCATGCACATCCACCAAGTCGCCTGCGTCCAGACCTTGCCTGCTCACTTCGCTGAGGCCCTATCCCTCGTGCCAAGCGCGTCCTACCCCATGTCGCCCGATGGCCTGGCAAAACTAAAGATCCTCGACCCAACCATTGTGGAGGAGCCAATTGATGTGACCAAGTATCTTAGGGTCATCCGGTCACTTATATTTGTGGCAACAACGATGTGGCCAGACGTCACGTTCGCCGTCAACCTCCTTGCGTACTTCTCCAAGAAGCTGTGTCACCTCCGTTTTGAGGTCGCGATCCGCGTACTACACTATGTCGTCTCGACTCCACGACGAGGCCTCATGTACCATCGGCAGTGGTCCGTTGTCGTAGTAGGCCACACTGACAGTGACTGGGCTGGCAGCTTGGATGGCAAGAGTTGCACTGGCTGGATTTTTCTCATCGGCGAAACAGCTATGTCCTGGCTTAGTTGCAAGCAAGGCTACATTGCACACAACACTACAAAGGCTGAGTATGTGGTTCTCAGCTCTGGCGCGTATGAGAGCGTGTGGTTTCATCGTTTGTTGACGGAGTTGTGTCAGTTGTTTACGTCCATCACGTTGCACTGTGACAATGAGATTGCCATGGGTATCGCCAACAATGACGGCGTGCATCACACGTACACAAAGCACATCAATATTGAGTATCACTATGTACGTTCGTTGTTGCACAATGGTAGCATCAGCATTGTGTGGGTTGACACAACACGGCAGTTGGTTGACTTCTTGTCCAAGGCATTGAAGCGTGACTCATTCAAAAAGGTTGTGAGAGCGGTCAGTGTGCGTCTGTGAGTTGCTCTCTCTACCCCTGCTGGTGTATTGTCTGTCCGGGGAGTCTTACCTGCTTGGTCAATGTGCTCAGTGCCCGCCCATGTGCATTGCGCCTGTGAGTCAAGGGGGAGTGTTGGTTTTTGCACATCTCTCATTATGCTCTATTGTGTCCTCCTGGCTCGTTTACATTGGCGTACAAATGACTAACGACAAGACGCGATGCTGCTGGAGCGTCGTCCGATAAAGCCGATTGACGCTGAGGTCTGCACACATTTTTTTGGAGCCTCTTCTCTCAGACGCAAGACGTGCTTGGTAGGCCTTCTCAACAAAACGCTATTGGTTGTCACTGCTAGTGTAGATGGTGCCTACACGCCTCATGTGCCATACGTGAGTGCACGGTAGCACTTGCAGCATCTTGTTTTGCTTAGGGTCCGCATTTCAAGTTATTCGGGCACTATTTTGACCAAGGTCATTGTAGCCTAGACGCTGCCCGGGTTTAGGCAGCCATAACTCCTTGCTGCTTTTTTTTAATGATTCTGACCACATTATTGCGTTCACAACATGGGTACTTAGGTATGGTTCAGTTTTCAGGAAAAACGGGTGACGCCCAGGTTTGGGGTTGTCGGCTGCCTTGCGGGGCTCACCAAGAAAACTCAGCCTGCTAGGAAAACAGGAATTTCTTGGTTGGTCGGTAGACAGAGTATCAAGGTCTACAAAGTTGAGCTAGGCCTAATTCTGTGAGGGATCTCTCAGATGCTATCATTCACAGTTGCTAATCATTCAGTCCCATTTCTATCAGCCTTTCTGGCGCTAAATCCTCAGTGCGCTATTCTCCTTTCACAAGTCTCAGAGTAGCTAGAGGGGGCATCAATGCAAAGCAACGAGCGTGGGGCCATGCCTACTCCAGCCATGCTGCAGTCCCAACTAGCAGCTCTAGACTAGTTTATAGCTACTTGCATTTTTCAAAAATAGGTGAGTATAATAGACACTACTGTAAGTAAGTTTCTCAAACTACTACTTGGACCACACAAATTGGAGTAGCTCATTTGTACTCCAACAAACTAAACCACCCAGTTTGGCGAAGCAAGCATGGTGTGAGGAATTTAGAAATTTGTGGGAAGAGCATGGAAGATTTTGAGCAATGTTGTTGTTGAAATGGCGACTGTCTTATTCAGTGCTCACATTGTCAAAGCATGGCATACACGAGAGCAACAAGGATCTTGTTCAGGAGTCAAGCATGGTATGTGAAGCAACCAGATTGTAGATGGAAGTAACAAGTGACAAGAACACAACATAGAATAGTTGTTGCAGGTACGTGTTACGCAAGGATATTGTAAGGAACACGACGACAAAGTTGTTATGGTATGGGCGAGAAACATGTTCATTGCCGCCATAGATGTTACGGGAGTGTTTGTGAGTCCGAATGGAATAACCGTGAACTCACAATGCTCATATCAAGTGCGGAATCTTATCTTCTTGACGTACTTATTGGATACGCAGATCCAATGACTGGCTTTTTGTAGGTCAATTTTGCGTACAGTTTGTGCCCTACAAAGTTGGTCGAAAACTTTGCCTGCTCGAGGAAGAGAGTAGGGGTTCTTGATGGTAACTTCATTCAACGCTCGGTAGTCCACGCTTATCTGCATCTCTCCAGTTTTCTTCTTTAAAAAAGGTATAGGTGTCACGTATGGTGACATGGAAGGTGTAATGAACCCTTGACCAAGCATCTAGTCCGATTGCTCCTTCAGTTTGGTGAGCTCATGATTACTCATCCGATAGGTCCCTTACACCATCGGTCTACTGTCCTACTTCAGGATTCGTAGGTGGTCAATGTTTCGCCAGGGAGGTAACTCTTAGTGCAGTACATCGGGATAAATATCTTCAAACTCCTCCATGATTATTGAAAAATCCTCTGGTACAACTGCAAACTTCTCAGGTGTTGAGGCCGATATGGTCACCTCGGCAGCTACGATTGTGTCTGCTTAACTGCCTCTACGTGGATTAACCACCCTTGAGCTCCTCATTTCAGGTACCTCTTGGCCACGTTCAGAGATATCGGCTGGCTTTTTATTGGATTCTGCAGCTACTCTACTGCTTCCAACTGTGATTCTTCACGTAACCGCCGTTGCGTTGTATGTCACTTCACCAAGGATATATGTCATTTTCCACCAGCGATGCTAACGTAGACCGATATGTTGCTCCACTCTACGAGTGGATTGTGCCGGTACAGGAGATCTCGCCCCAGGATGATTTTGTGGTTGCTCATTTGGCAAGTTCTCCAAATCGTTAGGTCCTACAAATATTTGATTTTGAGCTGGGGTGGTTCGCAAAGTCGACAGATCAAGAGTCCTCCGTCGATGATTTTCCCTTGAAACACTCCCAGTTTGGTCTCCAAACCTAGTTCCGGAACCATGTCGTTGCTGAAAAGGCTATGAGAAGCTCCTAAATTCAATAGTGTCGGTCGTGTTTAGCAACTTTTTCGATCCCTGGGTTGTACTCGTAGCGGTATCACCAGTTGTTTGTCCTCGTATCCCTCCTCGGACCTTGCGATCTCAGGAACCCTTGTTTGCGGCTATGTGAGCTGCTAAGATGGGCAATCGGTCAACGTAGAATCTTCCGACCAGACAGGAGCCATGACGTCTAATCCTGCCCTTTGTTGTTTCCCGAATCCTCATGCTTTGTATATGACATCCCCCTATTTTTGGTTTGCTGATATCGTTGACGACAGTCGCGCAAGATGCGGCTATACTTCTCGGAAGTCTAGCGGAGTTGTTGATTGCATTGATCAACGGCGTCAATCTACATCGGCGATGAGGTTTTTGTTGACTGCGACTTTCCTCCAGCATGATGAAAATTGTGGTTGCACCCATTGGATTCTTACATACAATTGTTGTAGTTGGTGCTCTCGATGCGATCGGCTGATACAATCTTTCACAGAAAGATGTCCAGGATGCCAAAACTACACTTTCTCTCCGGAAATCTTGCTTGAGGCCATTCTAGCATAAACAGAGTTCTCCGAGGACGATGTCGATGCGAGATATGGTTTTGCAAAAATGAGGGGTGTACTCCGTCACATTGGATTGCTTATGCAGGCGTTGAAGCCTGTACCATATGTCAGACTTTTTGTTTTCCTTCCCAAAACGAGCGAGAGTAGCACATGCAAAGTCGCTCCACATCTCTGGTGGTGTAAGAGTGTCATGTTATGTCTGATTCATGCGTTGAAGAGGCAGATCTCTCGCGATTGATGATGTGAGAGCAGTCGCGTGAGCCATTCATTTGACTTCATCGTTCTCCTTTTGTCGTTGGATGGTCTTTCGATCAGACCAACAACTTTAAGCCATGCGACGCAAAAGCGAGGCCGTAAAGTCAGTTTTCCTTCTGACTTAAACAACATTGAATTACACTTCTCAACTCACAAGCCACTACCTGACTGTTGGTTGTTTGGAGGTTATGGGATCAAACAATTCAGTGACTGCCGGTCAAATTTGGGGCTCACTCAAAGGTTGTAGCATTATCTCGATGAGCACCGCTTCACGCAGACGGAAAATCCAAAGCTCCTCCGTCCCCATGTTGAGGTGTTGGAAAAAGATGGGTATTGAGGCTCTTGAGTCCCAACAGTTTCTGGTCCATGTCTTCATTGTTATGTACTCATTGTACCAAGCATCGATCCAACGGGCATCGACTAGGATGAAAGGTTCACCAAGCTTGCGGGATTTGTCACCGGGTTGGCCGTTGGGTTTGTTGGTTTTGCGCCACTTGCCACGAAAGCTGCTGCTGCTGGTGCTCTCTGGATCGCCTGGAGAGCATCAGTGTTTGCATGCTACTAGTCTTCCATCACCGGAGTGTTCACCAGAGAGTACTGCTCGACACCGATTACGCTCGCTCTACTAACTATTGTGAGGTCTGCGATCTTCAAAATGGCGGAGATGGTCTAAAATCTCGTGCGAGGTTGTCGCTAGGTAGATACGAAGTCGGTTGCCATTCCTGCGCCACTGCGCTTTGATACCAAGTGTTCCGTCGTTCGATGTGTAGGTGGTTATCACGGATGAGGTGCAGGGAAAAACACAATTCGATGATTTGGGACAGAAGGATAACTGGTATTAAAAACGAAGTGCGCTTCGATGACAAGTGTCTAATGCGTTCAGCACATGTACAATGCCAAGAATGAGAATGAGGCATATATTGCGTTCTTTGTGCTCGAACCCATCAACCCGTGCGGGACCGCACTGTGAGTGGCTGCTTTGAGAAGCTTCGTCGAGAAGTTGGGGGGGGGGGGGGGGGGGTTTCG
>SZWC01013662.1:40532-56751 GCA_023375785.1 Penium margaritaceum | reverse complement strand
CACACACACACACACACACACACACACCACACACACACACACACACACACGCACACACACACACACACACCATTCTTGCAGGTGACTGAGCAGCACAGAAGTTATGGAGCCGTGCATCACCGGCGTGTCTGCCGGCTCAGTGGGCTCGACCATGCTCAGCTCTGTTGAAGTGAATATCTTGCTGCTCCAAACATTTGGTGATGAGCCTTGTATGGCTGAAACATCAGGGATCTCGTTAGAGATGCATGCTCCACATACGCTCGTGGTGGATGTGGTTTATAGTTTTATGTACTTTGCATGTTGTGCTAGCTTTCTCGTTCTTGCCCGGGTTACTGATCCTACGAGGCCACACGCTCAGTCGCTCTAAGGTGTGAGAGACCACGGGGGCCTTTTGGCCGACCGGTCTGGTTCGACCCCGGGGTGGCGGCTGGGCCCCACTTCGAGCTCTTCGAGTGGGTGGCCCGGTCGACCGCGACTAAGAGATCGCTGGTTACTTACTCTCATTACTCTCGCTCTCGCTAGTCAATCAAGTGTGTTTTTCACCAAGTTCTCGTCACATTCGACGCTATGGCTATTGTGTGTGTGAAGCTTGCATGGTAGCGAGTGTATGTCGGCCTTCTTCCGCTAACTACTGGTATCAGAGCATGAGGGAGAGACCCCTCCATTCCATCGATCCATCATGGCTTGTGGTGCGGCACATGCTACATTCACGGTTGCGCGATCGCGACCGTGACTCTCTCATCCGTCCACGCCACAACTTCGCCGCCCGGCAGTTCAGTAGTCTCTCGTCCTAGCTGATCCAGACTCTCGGCACTGCGACACCCGAACTTCGGAGTTCGGTGCTATACGTGCCACGGCACTCTCGCCTCGGTCCGCCTTACCCTAAAACATCTCTGCACTCAGTAGGTCCGCAGTCCTGCTGCTTCCAGGTTGTCCGCACCTTAGCAGCATCACAGCACTGCAGGCCAACGGTCTCACGGCTTTGCAGCACTGTGACGTCGGGGCTCTCTCGCCACGGCCGACCGCCTCTCAGCGGCCCCACAGTCCCACAGATCCGGAGCCCCACATGCCTCTGCACTCTCGCCTCGGCCCGCTGTGTCTCAAGCAGCTCCGCAAACTCGCAGGTTCGCCGCTCTGATCTGCAGCACTGTGACACCGAGCCCCTCTGGACCCGGTGGTTCGCATTGCAGTAGCACAACTGTGCTGATGGCCCGCAGGCTTGCGTCTTTGTACAGCTACGACGCCGAGGCCTCCTGGCCATTGAGCGCTGCCTCTCAGCACATCCTGCTTCACTCTCTCTCAACTAGTAGCAGCAGCAGCAGCCGCTTCTGCGGCTTTATCTGCCATCCTGGCTGCACCACCAAACGTAGGACCCACCCCTACCTCTCCAAGGGGCCTGCGTGATCGTGAACGCCTCGACGAACTGATTGATCTTCACGAGGAGGAGGCGGACATTGCGGCGTGGTTGCGCCTACGCTGCCGTTGTGACAGCCTTGGGTACCACCCGGGGAAGACTACGATCCTACAGACGACGAGGCGCGCAAAGATGTTGCTGTGTACGCGGCTTACTATCAGTCCGCCTCGGACCACTTCCCGACCGTGCAAAACACGCCAACAACGGGGCCACCACGTGAGCAATGTCGTCCCTCATCTCCGGTAAGATCCCCCATTACCCGTAGAACGCGCCGGCAAAGTCAGTGTGCTGCTCAAGGTGCAGCAGCACCAGCTACACCAACAGCCCCAGCAGAGCAAGCCGAGGCTATCTCGCGTCACACTGCGGCCCCCGATGCGTCTCAGGCTGCCACTGCACCATCCATACTGACATTCTCACTGCCCTGGAAGCAGCACTTGTCTCCTGTACCGCCGTCTCTTCCACGTTCGCTGCTACAGCACGTGTTGCACGTGCACCTGCAAGCACTGCTGCTGGCAGGGCTGTTGAAACCTACACTGCTGCAGCCACTGATCAGGGTCCTCTTGCAGTTGCTCCAGTCAACATAGCAACGCAGGTCGCAGCAGCAGCTAATGCAGTCGCAGCAGCAGTAGCCTCAACCGCCACTGCTCTCTCCAGCGCCGTCGACTCGATCCGGACTTTTACTTCTCAGGTGTCCCCTGCAGCTGCGTCCTCATTGTTTGGTCACCAGATTCGTGTCGCGGTCACAGCTGCAACTGCCGTCTCCACCTTCACAGGCATTGCCCTTGTTGGAGTTGCCTGTCTCATCGTCACCGCCTTGTCCTCCGTGGCCGTCATTGCTGCCTCTGTGGCGTTTGCACTGCCACCACTTTTTGCCCTATAGCATTAGCATTGGTGCGCTTTCAGCTCCCTTCTGCTTGGGAGGTGGTGGCCGTGGTCGTGGTCGGGACAAGGGCAACGGTAGCTCTGGCTTTGGCGGCCAAGGCGGCCGTGGCAAGGGCAAAGGCGCCAACAGCACCTCTTCTCTCCCTTCCACCTCCAGCACTGTCATGTGCTGGAACCGCGGCTCTATTGTTCATTCTGCACCCAAGCGTCTGTCACCACCGGATGACAAGCGCCTTGCCTCCACCATGCGTGCACACTGGGCACGCTCCTCTGGTGGGTCCGGGGGCACCACTCGCACGGCCTCTTCCCCTACTACCTCTGGCACATCCGTCACCACCAACGCTGTACTTTACAGCACCATTGCGGCTCCACCCTCACTTCCGTACCCTTGGGGTTGGCCCCCGGGGTATGGCGGGCCCGTCTTCTACGGCCCGCCGTCCGGCGCCTACTCTCCACCCAGCTGGGCGTCTCTATGCTACCCTCCCTATGGCCCATCGTTGGGGGTGGTCATCACGCCGGATCCTCCTGAGGATGAGCGTCAGTTGGACGCAACACTGTCACACGCCGTCCACCAGCGACACCTTCGTGATCAGGGAGGTGAGAGTGAAGGCTCTTGGTTGGAGCCTCTTGCGTGTGTTGTTGATGGGGCGTTGAGTGGCTGTTCATCCGGTCATGTTCTTGGTTTTCCTGCCGCCGATGTTTTGTGGATTAAGGAGTGGCAGTCAGTGCGCTTGCCTCGTTGTCTTGCTACTTGTGGTTAGCGTTTCTCTTCGCACACAGCCTTTGCCGTAGTTAGTCTTGACCTCTCCACTGTTCGTGTGTTGGGTGGCTTGTGGGTTATTGATTCAGGTGCCATCCACCACATGACCTCGTCGCATGTATCCTTTGTCTCTCTTGGTCCTATTGGCTCTGTTCGCTTTGTCCGCACTGGCTCTGGCCAATTGCTCCCAGTCCAGTGGGTTGGTGTTGTACGCTTCGTTGGCCCTGGGGGGGAGTTGTTCTTGCCAGACGTCCTATACGTTCTATTGCTAGAGCTGAGTCTCCTATCTGTCACGACGCTCGACGACCAGGGCATGGACTTCTTGTCCAATCGCGGCATTGCCTCTGTACGCACCGCACTGCACGTCTGGCCGCATCCTTCTGCAAGGCACACGCTGTGATCGTTTGTTCCGTGTGTCCACATTCGCACCCGCTTCTGCCACTGCTGCCCATGTGTATGTTGCGCGGTCACTCACACCCGCTCATGCACAACTGATGCATTGCCGACTGTGCCACATCCATACAGCAGCCATCGACAGCCTGCTTCATGTTCGTCCTGCAGATGGCCTTGATGCTGCCACGTTTCCGGCTCCTTGTCCCCCTGACTGTCGTGACTGTGCTCAAGGTAGAATGCATCGGTCCTCATTCTCCACTCTAGAGTCTCGCACTTCTCACCCTCTTGACTTGTCGCATGCTGATGTCATGGGTCCACTTCCTCATGACTCTCTTGGGAGTGTCGGGCGTTACGTTCTTTGTCTCAGAGATGACTTTTCATGCATGCGTTGGGTCTTTGCCCTCAAACAAAAAGGTGATGTTTGCTCCACCCTTAAGTCATGGCTTCCCCAAGCTGAAGTCGCTTGTGGTCGTCGTCTTCGTGTCTTTTGCTGCGATCATGGGGGTGAATTCATTGGTCCCACCTCTCGTTTCCTCTCCTCTCGCGGTGTGACCGTCAAGACCACCGCTCCCTACACACCTCAACAAAACGGTGTGTCTGAGCACGGGAACCACACATTTGTCGACTGTGTTCGTACTCTCCTCAGTGCCTCTAACCTTCCACCCTTGTTGTCCTTCAAAGCCATGTCCTACAGGATCTGGGTCTGGAATCGTGTTCCGATCGGTCCACTCCCACGTCATGTCACACCATTCGAACGCTGGTTCAGTCATTGTGCGGACCTCCGCCTGGCTCATGTCTGGGACTGCGTCGCTGCCGTGTGGCTCCCCGAGGACCTCCGTGACGGCAAACTCAGTCCGTGTGCTCGCCTGCGTACCTTTCTTGGTGTCTCTGCCATGTCCAAGGCCTGGCGCTTCTGGGACCCCGATCACGCGCGTGTTGTTGAGTCTCGTGATGCCTTCTTCTTCGAGGACGTCTTTCCTCGCGATCTGTCTTGTGTCGCTCCACCCTCATCCTTGTCCTTGCTCCGTCGGCTTGGGGGGTGGGTCTATTCGAGCCTCCGGTCTCGCTGACGCACCCCCTGTTGTCTCGGCCACACCCCCGGTTGTCTCGGCCCCTTGCTATTCAGACCCTCCTCTTCATACATCTGATGTGTCCAACTCAGACAGCCTACTCAGCACTCCGTCTGCATCCTCATCCAACCCTTCCACAGTGTCTTCCCCTTCTTCATCCTCTGAGTCCCAGTCAGTGCCTCTCAGTGATCCCCCACTGTCTGCAAATGTCGTGGCACAGTCACCTTCCCGCACTGTCACTGAGTTGCCTCCACAGTCTGTTCTCCCGTCGTCCATGATCTTTTGTGACACTGTCATTCCGCCATTCACAGATGTGCCTCTAGTCGTATATGAGCCTTTCACATGTGGGGGGCGGCTCCTTTCACTTCCACAGCACTCTGTTACATAGCCCGCTCAATCCTCTCAGCGTCACACCCGCTCTAGTGCACCCCCCACTGCAATTGGCTCCACCGCCAGACCGAATGGCCTTGATGCACTGGGTCTTGCTGTGAGCGTGGTCCACCCCAACTCAGCAGAGGGCTATGCACTGATTGCCCATGAGTTTCACAGTGCTCTGGATGCCTCAGTCGCCAGCTATGTCACCGCGTGCTGTGCAGCCAACGGTCTTCCCTCACTTCTTGCAGAGCCTACCACTGTGCGTCAGGCAAGGGAGGCAGCTAATGCTGATCTATGAGAAAAGGCCATACAGGTTGAGCTCACAACTCTAAATGAGCATGAGGTCTTCGAGCTTGTTCATCCTCCCAGCAGGCTGCAAGGCTATCTCAGCTCGCTGGGTACTTCGGCGCAAGCTGAAGCGTGACAGTACGATTGACAGGTACAAGGCTCGGCTCACGGCCAAGGAATTCTCCTAGATTCCTTGCATTGACTTTGACGAGACGTTTGCCCCTGTGGGACGTTACACCATAGCTCAAGCTCTTCTTATCCTGTTCGCCCAGCACGACTAGGAACTGGAGCAAATGGACGTCAACAATGCATTCTTGCATGGACGCCTTGACAAGGAGATCTATATGGTGCAGCCTCCAGGCTTCACGGATGGCACGGACAAGGTCTGGCGGCTGCGTAAAGCCCTCTACAGGCTCAAGCAGTCCCCTTGCTGCTGGAACTTGGAGATCTCAGCCACCCTTGAGAAGGGTGGCTGCCGTCATAGCACCGTCGATCCGACGCTCTTTCTGAGTGCATCCTCGCAGCCCTTGGTAGCCATCTTGGTCTATGTGGATGACCTTTTTATTGCGTCACCTAATCCCACCGCCGTGCAATCCGTGAAAGCTCTCTACAAAATGAAGGACTTGGGAATAGCTTGTGTATTCCTAGGCATGGAACTTGAGCGGGACAGTGAGCGTCGGACACTGCACGTCCATTAGGCCACCTACATTCGCAGCCTGGGGAGCGCTTCTCCTCCATGCTCGCTGACACCCCCACTGCGCCGACACCCATGACACGAGCTGGGCAGCATCTGCTAAAGTCACTCGATGTGACTCAGCTGGGAGAGACTGTCGAGGTCACCGATTACCTCAGTGTGATTGGATCTCTCATGTACCTTGCCACTATCACCAGAGCGCACGTGGCCTTCGCGGTCAACTTCCTTGCTCAGTTCTCTCGGCAACCTCGTCAGAAACACCTCGAGGCTGCACTACATGTCATTAGCTACGCACTGTCTACTGCGTGTGTAGGACTGTGCTACAGGTCACAACCCTCTGTGGTGATTTATGGATACACTGACAGTGACTGGGCTCACGATGCGGATGCACGTAGCTGTACCGGCTATACCTTTCTCGTGGGTGGAACCGCTATCTTGTGGACAAGCGGTAAGCAGGGTTGTGTTGTGCGTAGCTCCAGTGAGGCTGAGTATGTCAACCTTGGCGCAGGTACATGTGAGAGTGTCTGGCTTTCTCACTTGCTTCAGCAGCTTTGCGTACCCATCCGCTTCATCACATTGCGCTGCGACAATCAAAGCACCAAGGCGATTGCTGAGCATGATGGCATGTATCATTCACGCAAAAAGCACATCAACATTGAGAATCACTTTGTACGTGAGCGCATTGCCGCAGGAGAGGTCCAGGCCGTCTGGGTCGACTCGCATCAGCAGCGTGCAGACTTTCTTACAAAAGCTCGGAGCAGTGGGATGTTCAAGGCAGCTGTACATGCAGTTGGTTTGATGCGTGCACGCGATGCTCCTGACTGAATTGACACACTTTTGTCCGTCCCTTGTCTGTCTCCTTCATGTGGTGTATGGGTTGTTTGTCTGTGGGTCATGGGGGAGTTGTTGGTTTGTCTATCAAATGCGCAAGTGACCTCTTGACTCCTTCACTCACACACACACATACACACACACATACACACACATACACACACACACACAAACACACATACACACACACACACACACACACACACACACACACACACCATTCTTGCAGGTGACTGAGCAGTACAAAAGCTATGAAGTTGTGCATCACTGGCGTCTCTGCCGGCTCAGTGGGCTCGACCATGCTCAGCTCTGTTGGAGTGAATATCTTGCTGCTCCAAACATTTGGTGTTGAGCCTTGTATGGCTAAAACATGAGAGATCCCGTTAGCGATGCATGCTCCACATACGCTCGTGGTCGATGTGGTTTATAGTTTTATGTACTTTGCATGTTGTGCTAGCTTTCTCGTTCTTGCCCGGGTTGCCGATCCTACGAGGCCACACGCTCAGACGCTCTGAGGTGTGAGAGACCACGGCGGCCTTTTGGCCGACCGGTCTGGTTCGACCCTGGGGTGGCGGCTTGGCCCCACTTCAAGCTCTTCAAGTGGGTGGCCCGGTCGACCGCACCTAAGAGATCGCAGGTCACTTACTCTTGTTACTTTCGCTCTCGCTGCTCAACCAAGTGTGTTTTTCACCAATGTCTCGTCACACCCGGGGCCATGGCTACTGTGTGTGTCAAGCTTGCATGGTAGCGAGAGCATGTTTACCTTCTGCCCCTAACTACATTGCCTGAGGCCATTGCTCCCTCATGTGTTGGGAATCCACAGGATTAGATTTGTGGACAGAGATCACAAAAAGGAGAAAATCTAAGTAGGTGAGAGCCTTGGTGAAGAGGTTGTTGCAAGACTCAACAACTCAACAACATGTAGGATCTTGGAAGCACTACGGTGTTAGGATCATTGTAGGGCATGCAGGCCCATGCTAGATGAGACATGAGCTCTGGTGGTGTGTGGGAGGATTCTGTAATCACCCTCTAGCGTGCTAGAGAAGGGAGTAAGAGAGAAGCAAGAGAGTGGGGAGGATCCCATGAGACACGCACGCACGCCATGAATGTGGAAGCTTGAGAAACAAACGAACAAGTGTTGGGTGGGGGAGTGAGCGTGTAAGTACTGGTGAGGACACACAATTGAAGTTTGTTGGCCACTCACATCTCAATGCCCTCTTGTCCCACTCTCCATGGCACCCACATGTACAGATTAAATGACATGGCCACACCTAGGGAAACATCATGCGAACACATCATGACTGGAGAATCTGGCGTCATGAAGCAGCTGATCCATCCAGGAGTGCCCTCTGGCACATACATGGCCATTGATTGACTCTCTCATTGATGCGGTAGATGCTAGGGTTCGAACATTCTCACTGCAGTTCCCTACATCATACTTGTTTGCTTCTGATTGTTTGGAGGAGCTTCATATTATCCGGGTGATGATCCATGGATCATCACCCGCAGTTTCTCATCGTGGCCCATAGGGGGCCACGATGAGAAACTGCTAGGAAGCTTCCTAACCTTGCTACTGCTGACGTGGCGACACTGTCCAGTCAGCTGGCGCACTATCAAGCAAGCAGGTGCAAGAAACAGCAAGGGTCAGGCTAGGGAGACGCGTAAAGTCTCATAAGCTCCAATAGCTTAGTAATGCAGAGAGAAATGACAACTGACAAGCACACAACATAAATAGCTACCGCGGCACACGGCAGGTGACGCACGCAACAGTGTCAGTTTGTCCTAAAACCGACCCAAACCCACTGTTTTGGCTGTAACTCTGCGCACAGGTATCCAAACGCAACACCGTCTGAACCTAGAGATGCAAAATCTTGAGCCGGACGTTACAACTGGCCACACGCATAAGTCCGGCATCAATCGGTGGACAGACAATGTAAATCATACAAATCGGGCTCAAGAGCCATTCCACAAAGAAAACTCTAGCGACTATAGAAAAACCGCAAAGCACCCCGACAAGCACCCAGGACGTCGTGGCAGCTGTCTGGTAGCTGCTGGTGGGTAGAGCCACCACTCGTCGGTACTCCGGCGCCAGCTTCTTCCCGCATCAAGGATGTGCACGAGCATGGACACTGCCGAGTGGTCACAGTAAGCTGTTCAAACAGACAGGGACGGCTCACACCACAACACACCATGCGTGTAGTGGACCATGCATTGGTGAGAAGCCGCCCTCGGTGTAATACCGAGTGGTCGGGCTCGACCCCCAGGTGGCGTCACGTGCTCATCCGAGTGAGCTGCTCGGTGTGAGTGCGTGCTCACCAGTGTTTTAGACTCCTGCTCCCTCTCCTGTCTCTGTCTTGGTGCAACACTCAATTCCAAGGCAAGCCTTGCCACATCCATGGCTCCCGTTGTGTCCCAAATGCTCACCCACATGGCATGCTTTTTCAACAAGAAACCTGCCTAGTAACTACACACACCTACATCGAACATCATGCCGAGCAAGCCTGCACTACCAACCGGGGGTTGAGCCCGACCTCTCGGCATTAACCAAGGGTGGCTACTCACCGGTCTACGGCCAACGACCGACACGGTGGTCCCCTAAGGATCAGCACCCGGGAATTGTTCTTGCTCCCCCAAAACCCACAAGCAAACAACATGAGGCATGCCGAGGCAGTCAGAGTGTACGAGGCCCAGCCTCTTCGGCATCCTAGCAAGGTAGTCAAAAGGACAAAAACTGAGATCAACAGGTTATTCCACGGGGCATCACCGGAAAGCTTGGTGTTTGCCTGGTAAGATTGGTACCAATGATCACATCGGCCTCAAGTTCAGACTCCCCAGGGGCAGCCATGACCGTTTAATCTCTTGTACATGTGTGTGTGAGCATGTGAGGTGAGACAAGAGGGCATACAAGATATGAGAGGCCAGGTACCGGACACAACTTCAACACTCCCCCATGACCCGTAGGCTGTCAACCCACATGCATCAATGAGATGTCACACATGAAAATGCATGTGTGGTGGTGAAGACAGACATGCAGACAGCACATGCACGTCACCAGGGTCATGGGGACATGCAAGAACAACAGCATGAACAGCAGAATTGAAGACGTTTCTGCTGTTAGCCTTGGTGAGGAAATCAGCCCTCTGTGACCGTGTACGCACCCAAGCGACCCAAACAATGCCAGCGGCAATGCACTCACGAACAAATGATGCTCAACGTTAATGTGCCTGGTGCGATAGTGGTGCATGAAATTATTCTCTACAATGGCCTTTGTGCTTTGATTGTCACAACGCAGGGTGATGCATCGAATGGAGACGTGCAGCTGCTACAGCAAGCGACAACGCCAGACAACTTCACACGTACCTGTTCCAAGAGCCACATACTTGGCCTGTGCTTTGCTTCAGGCTGCACATCCCTCCTTTCCACCCTTCCATGACACATCAACTGCACCAATCAGGAAGGCATATCCTGTTTTACTCTATGCATTAGTGTCATGTGCCCAGTCATTGTCAATGAACCCATCCACAACGACGGAGGGCTATGAATGAAACTACATCCCTGTGCGTGCCGTGGAGAGAGCATAGCACACCAAGCAAAGTGCAGCTTCAAAATAACGTTCTCTAGGACACAGAGGGAATTGGGAGAGAAGGTTCATAGCAAAGGCAATATCAGCACGAGTGGTGGTGACAAAATACATCAAAGAACCAATGACCCTCATTTACCCACGTGAACTTTGATTTTGGCATTACTTTTTTTTCATGGTCAATTTTGTCGGAAAAAAGGTTTTCGTCCAATTTAGAAGAACCACCAAAACAATTCCAAAATGACTTCGTCGAATGTAATTGTCCATGCTTATGTTTTTGGACCGACATAGTAGATACCCACCATGTCCAAAATTCAAGCCGGCGTGCCTGCACATAGTAAATTTGGAATGACATGCCCAGTACGTTTTAGCTTTAAAGCTGTTATATCCACATGTAGAAAAGAAGCAACAACCTATAAAAAAAAGAGCACAAACGCTATGTCGTTGCTACATGACATGCAATGTTGGAATGCTGATGACATCATGCTACTCGACAAATCCCTCTTTTGAGGTGTTTGTGATTGTTCAAGGGAGGGGTTTGCGTGAGGTTTGCGTGGGAGGTCCGAAAACTCTATGCGTTGAAAGGGAATCCGCTGGGCCCCGCTACAGTGGAGCCCAACATGTACTTGTCCAAAAAGTAAAACCCCCAACCTTGAATGTAATGAGGAGTTTGGTTTGAAAGTATTTTTCATGCAACAGGGGGTGCTTTGTGCCGTGAAAAAAGAGCTGAAATTTTGAAATGGGCATATTTACTCGATCGCGATGGAGCGATAACCCTTATTTTTGTTTTTATTTTCAACGCACAAACCCCCTATTATGCTGTAGGGTTTTATGTTTTGCGCGGGCGGTGTAACAAATTGTTTCGGGAAGCTTGGCTCACTGGGCCAAAACCGCGGTGATTGAGGGTCTCCGACTCTCAACCCATCCCTTCCAACCACCCACAAGCCAGGGACCCGTTCAAGCCATGAGGAGAGGCCGGCCCGCACTACACTCCTCCAACCTAGGAGTGGACCCGCCTTCGGCATCCACAGAGGGACTCGAACCCTCACGCTCTAATACCAATGTAGCGAATTGGAACGGGATGCTTAGCCCACTAGGCCAAGACCGCGGTGATTGAGGGTCTCCGACCCTCAATCCATCCCGTCCAACCACCCACAGGCCAGGGACCCGTTCAAGCTATGAGGAGAGGCCAGCACGCGCTACAAGCAAAGCCTGCGCAAAACATCTAAAACCCTTGATCCTAGTAAGGGGTTTGCACGTTGAGAAAAAAAAACAAAAACAAGGGTCATCGCTCCATTGCAATCTTGCCAGGGAGTGATGTTCGTGATCAAGCAACGTTCACATGACCCTCATCACCGTGCTCGACTAGCGAAGCATGTCGCTCATTGAGCATGACGAGCGAGGGTCGGATGCCTTGTACTCCTAGCTCCATGGAAGTGAGGAGAGACTGGAGGGAAGAGGCTCCACCAAGTAGAGCTCTTTTTCAGCTCTCCAATGTATCTTACAACACTTTAATCCATTAAGTGTAGACACCGTAGTCCCTTTTGGAGTTTTTGCTACTGCTTGTAGCTGCCGTCGGCATTTTGTATACGACATAGCCACCGTTTCCGTCTAACCCTTAGTCCCCGGGGGCATTTGGCTCTGAGAACCACTGTAACAAGCCGGAACCTCTAGCTCCTGCTTTGAAGTCCTCATTGGAGTTCTCAAAATGGCGTTCTTAGTCCGCGTCAAGGGTTTACCCCCTTTGAAGGACTGAGGGGCAATCGTCATCAACAACCCAGAGCAGAAAGACACGAAAAATTTGAGTCTCTGGAGGCCCATTTCCGTTTTTAGCCTTACCCCTGGTTTTGGGACCCAAACTGGGGGTTTTTACCTCAAACTTGTGCGTTTGCATGAGTTATTCCGTTTCTTTATTGTTGAAGTTCGTCACACACGAACTTTGATTAACATTTTTCACGTTCTGGTGCGAAATCATAATGTTCAAGGCACGCTGGTGGTTTCACGTGAGGACCTTCTCGTCTCTCTCGCCTCTTGTTCCTCGTCCTCGCTTGTTCGCTTGCAAGGAGGGTGAGCGGGGGTGAGGGCACGAGGCCACGAGGCCTCGCCCTCGAGGCTCTTGTGGCCCCTCAGTTTCCGATCGGGTTGAGGCCGCGATTGGCGGCTGGCGGCTGGCCAGCTGGCGGCCGGCCGGTCATTTGGCCGGCCGCCGGCCGTCTAGCCGGCCGGCAGCAAACTGGCCAGCTGCCAGCAAAGTGCTGGTCGTCGGCCAGTCCTTGCTGATGCGAGGGGTGGTGCGCAACCACTCCTCACTTCAGCGATGAGGAGGGCCGAACTAGCCCTCCCGCTACATTCCTCCTCACTTATTATGAACCGTCTCGGTTCATGAACGACAAGGAGGATTGTCGGTTAGTCAGTCATCAACATTGTGAAAGAATTAATTATTTCAATTACCAGCTAAAAATGAGTGCATACATGGCACTTGGACCTAAGCTGCAGCTTGTTGGTCTGCACGGCTACTTACCTCCCCCCTTTAGGCTCGAGCAGCCGCGCGACAACCATGTTGGGGGTCCCTGTTAGCTACTGAGCTAACCACCTCCGGCAGAGAAGCCGCGAAACCAAAAAAGCTCACAAAGGTTTTTACACCTTCTTCCTTTGCAGGTATGTGTCGTGCACCCCAAACTTAATCAGGCATACACTTCACCTTCAAGAATACTAACGCCTTAGCATTACATCTCAAGAAGAGCTCAAGTCGTCAATACGCAAGAGAGCATCAAGCAAGGGTTGATTGATCAGCATGCAAGACAAGTCCTTTTATAGCTGTCTGTCCAGTCCTAGAACTCAAAAGCACATTCCTAAGAAGTGGCTTGACCCTGCCACATCACCAAGAGACTTGCGCTGTGGGCTTGACACATAAGCATCCTTGTGCCAAGGTGACTGATCAGCCGTGTTGCTTCCCAGAGCAATGGACTTTCTTTCTTGGAAGCTTCTAAAACAACCAAGATGTGCATGGAGCCACGATCGAGCTCATGACCTCTCACTTGGCCAAATCAACAAAATGGCCAAGTTAACCACTCACCTACATGGTGTACTCACAGGTCATATCTCTCATGAGACAGAGCATAGTTGAGTCACCCTACAACAAATCCAGGGGTCATACCTCCACAAAGGGCAGAGCATTCCTGATCCGTCGTACAAGACTGAACAAGGGGCAAACATATTCAACAAATCTCTCCCTTGCACCTTGCGTCAGTTTCCATCATCATTCTTCATCACTTGCGTTGACCATGCCGATACCTTGCCTGCCCGCCTGGTGGAGATCCTTGTCCAATGGCTTTGTAAGCATGTCAGCCCGGTTCAGCTTGGTGCCGACATACTCCAGCTCCACTGTTTGCTTGTAGACCAAGTCCCGAGCATAGTGGTAGCGGATCTCGATGTGCTTTGTGCGCCTGGACAGAACTGGGTTCTTGGACATGTCAATCGCGCTCATGTTGTCAATCTTGATGATTGTTGCCGTTGCCTGTGGTGCCTTCATCTCAGAGAGCAAGCTGCGAAGCCACTTCACCTCTTTACACACCTCAGCCAATGCAATGTACTCAGCTTCAGCTGTTGACAGAGAGACACAATCCTGCTTGCGACTCGCCCAACTGGCAGCACCTCCATTTAGCATACACACAAAGCCGGAGGTGGATTTTCTGTCGTCGATATTGCCTCCCCAGTCAGCGTCGGTGTAGCACATGAGACGGAGTGACGCGGATCCAGCGATGCCTCCAAACTGGAGTCCCACGTGTCGCATCCCCTTAAGGTAGCGCATGATGCGCTTCACAGCCTGCCAGTGTAGTGGACCAGGATTGGCCACAAACCGGCTCACCTGCCCAACACCATGGGCTATATCTGGCCGGGTGGCGACCATGGCATACATCAGACTGCCCACTGCAGACTAATATGGGATGCCCAGCATGTCAGTTTTCTCCGCTTCGTTGGATGGGGACATGGAAGTGGAGAGCTTGCACTCTGAGCTCATGGGTGTGCTGGCAGGCTTGCAATCTGCCATGTCGTATCGTTTGAGGATGGAGTCGATGTACTTTGTCTGGTTCAGGCTGATGGTACCTGCGGCTCTGTCACGCTTGATGGCAATGCCAAGGTAGAAGTTAAGAGGACCCATGTCCTTCATCTTGAACCTGCTACTCAGCTGCCCCTTGAGATCGTCTAGCAGCTGCGTTGAAGAAGAGCACAGAATCAGGTCATCNCGCCTTCACCAGCCTGCACACCTTGCCCTCGGGCGCATCAACCCCCTCTGGAACCTCCATCAGCACCTCCTTGTCAAGTTTGCCGTAAAGGAAGGCTGTCTTGACATCCATCTGGTGGACCTCCATGTTCTTGGCAGCAGCAATGGCGAGCATTGACCGGATGGAGTCAAACGTCACAACGGGAGCAAAGGTCTCATCGTACTCTGCGCCAGGCCGTTGAGAGAACCCCTTTGCTACCACCCGTGCCTTGTACTTGTCTATCTTACCATCCTGTTTCCTTTTTACTTTCAGCACCCACTTGGAACCCACAACATGAGCGCCGACAGGTCTGTCCACCAGTACCCATATCCCATTCTCCTCGATGGATCTGAGTTCACTGCGAATTGCTTCATCCCACTCAGCTTTGTCAGGCTGCGCGAGTGCCTCTGCGACAGACGTTGGCTCCTCTTGAACCATGAACGAATAGTTGAAGCCTGTCCATTCACCCCTATCTGCATCGTAATACTGCCGAGGAACTTTCAGATGTGAACTGCTCCTTGGACCTGCTTGCTGTTGCTGTTGATGTAGAGGCTGGAGGTTTGTTTTGTCGTCGATGGGGAGAGAGGTATCCTCCTCATGGTCTGGAGGATCAGATACGTCGGACTCGGAGGCTGATTCCTCCGAGTCATCTTCATCAGCTTCTCTCCCTGTTGTAGTACCCAGCCCATGCCATTGTGCTGGTGCTTCGTCTCCCTCCTCAAGAAGAGTGAGCCACTCTCCCTGTTTTGGAGTGTTCTCAAGTTCAAGAAGCTCTCCCTTACTCACTGAACGTTCGTGGAAATCCACGTCTTTGCTGCGGATGACCTTCTTAGCTCCTAGGTCCCACATTCTATAAGCTCTGTGGGCGGTGTCATAGCCGATGAAAATACACTTTCGTGCTCTTGCATCGAGCTTTCCAGGACCCTCACCCGCCTGGACCTTGGCAAAGCCGGTGCAACCGAACACCTTGAGATGGGAGGCGTCCGGCTTCCTGCCCGACCATGCTTCTTGAGGTGTCTTCAGCTGCTGTGTCTGCTTCTTCTTGCCTCTCCTTCGCAGAGCTGCTGCAGGTGTGAGGTTCACAAGATACGTAGCCGTGCGTGCTGCTTCAGCCCAGAACCTAGGAGGCAGCTTGGCGTCAAAGAGCATGCACCTTGTCATGCCAAGGAGGGTCTGATTCATCCTCTCTGCTACGCCGTTGCTTTGAGGTGAGTAGGGAGTAGTTTTCTGGTGTTCAATGCCCTGTGCCTTGAGCCACTCCCTGCAGGCTTCGTACTCCCCCCCATTGTCCGTCCTGAATGCCTTCACCTTCCTTCCACTCTGTCGCTCGACCATAGCGACAAAGGCTTGCAGATTCTCCTTCACCTCACTTTTCTTTTTGAGAAAGTATATCCAGACCTTGCGGCTGTTGTCGTCGATGCATGTGAGGAAATATCTGCTGCCTCCATTGGACGGTATGCGAAAGGGACCACACACGTCAGAGTGGATGAGGTCAAGGGGTGCGAGAGCACGCGTACCATTACGCTTGAAAGGTTTCTTCTTGGCCTTGCCTTGAAGGCATGGCTCACACAAGATCCCAGCTCCCTCCGCCTCATCACCTAGCTCCATCCCACGCACTAGCTCCTGCTTATCCATGAGTACCAATGTGCGATGAGCCACATGCCCAA
>SZWC01013662.1:25173-39187 GCA_023375785.1 Penium margaritaceum | reverse complement strand
GAGAGGATGGGTGAGAGCAAAGGCGCTCTCACTGCTTGTGACTTTGGCGGTTGCGTGCGTGAAACTTCTCTAACCAGAGGAGTGGGCCCATAACCCTTTGTTACCTACTGAGCTAACCACCTCCGGAAGAGAAGCCGCGAAACCAAAAAAGCTCACAAAGGTTTTTACACCTTCTTCCTTTGCAGGTATGTGTCGTGCACCCCAAACTTAATCAGGCATACACTTCACCTTCAAGAGTACTAACGCCTTAGCATTACATCTCAAGAAGAGCTCAAGTCTTCAATACGCAAGAGAGCATCAAGCAAGGGTTGATTGATCAGCATGCAAGACAAGTCCTTTTATAGCTGTCTGTCCAGTCCTAGAACTCAAAAGCACATTCCTAAGAAGTGGCTTGACCCTGCCACATCACCAAGAGACTTGCGCTGTGGGCTTGACACATAAGCATCCTTGTGCCAAGGTGACTGATCAGCCGTGTTGCTTCCCAGAAGCAATGGACTTTCTTTCTTGGAAGCTTCTAAAACAACCAAGATGTGCATGGAGCCACAATCGAGCTCATGACCTCTCACTTGGCCAAATCAACAAAATGGCCAAGTTAACCACTCACCTACATGGTGTACTCACAGGTCATATCTCTCATGAGACAGAGCATAGTTGAGTCACCCTACAAAAAATCCAGGGGTCATACCTCCATAAGGGGCAGAGCATTCCTGATCCGTCGTATAAGACTGAACAAGGGGCAAACATATTCAACAGTCCCCAACCTCCTCTAGTTGCAGTCCATGAATGCTGCCCTGCGAGAACGCTGTTCACTGTTTGCGTGTTTAGGTGGTGCTCCCCGACATGCGTCGATCTGTGCGATCTGCCAACTCGCTCCAATACTCGTTGACCACCCCTGTGGGCAACCGGGATTCAGGCTCCCATGAGTAATGTTCCAATTCACACCCGGCCCAATGAACGAGGTATCCCCTAACAGCCCGCGACCGGAGTGTACGCTCTCAGTGCTGGAGTAGACAAGAACCTTGTATTGGCCGTCCGTAGGATGGACTGCCGGTGATGGCTGGATGGTACCCTCTGCCATGTATGGAGCCAACAAGCTCACATGAAAAACGCCATGTATCTTCATACTCAACAGAAGCAGCAATGGGTATGCCACTAGCCTGATACGTGCAACAATGGGAAACAACCCAATCCACTTCGGTAAAGGTTTTCACGTTCCTTGCAACTTCAAATGAAGATTCTTAGTGCTAAGAAGTACTTTGTCACTGATGTCAAACAAGACCTCACGGCGACTTTTGTCGACGTATGCCTTTTGTCATTGCCAAGCAGCTTGAAGGTGACCCTTGGCCTCCTGCAACAAGGAGTATATACGCTTGGCAAAGGCTTGAGCAGAAGGAACCTGTCCTCCTATACTTTCGCTCTTCACCAATGAAGAGGGCACCACTGGATGCCGACCACTTTTCAACACAAATGGTGTGAACTGTGTAAACTCGTTCACCGAGTTATTCACCGCAAACTCTGCCGGTGCTAGAAATTTGTCCCAGTCATTCATGGCAGGGTCCACATACATGCGGAGCATTTCTTACAAAGTGTGGTTCATGCGCTTTGTTTGTCCGTTAGTTTAAGGGTCAAACGTTGTCGATATTTGTGACTCGTTGCTGAAGTACTCATGCATCTTTTACCAGAACTTAACAGCAAATTTTTTATCTCGATCCGAGATAATGCGCAACGGCAAGCCGTGGTACTTTACGGCACCCTCAAAGAAGAGATGAGCAGTCTCTTTTGCATTCACATCAGTGGTTGTAGGAATAAAGTGTGTCATCTTTGTGTAGGAATAAAGTGTGTCAGAAGACCCACAACCACTAGTATTGCATCGTGGCCACGGACCGTGTCCGGAAGACGAGTAATGAAGTCCATGCTGATGCACTCCCATGGAGTTCCAGGAAAGGGAAGTTGTTGGAGGAGTCTAGCAGGCTTCTTGTTACTAGCCTGATTCCAAAGACATGGGTCGCATGTCATGCAATACTTACGGACATGGACACTTCATCCCCGCCACCAATAGTGGTTCGAGAGTGCCTGTGTGGTCTTTCGAGGTCCCACATGACCAACAACCGGTGGGTCGTGGAACTGGGAGATAATCTTTGCTCAAAGGTCTCCCGAGTCTGGCATAAAAACTTGTTATCCGTGCCAGAAGATTCCTGCAGCTTCCACCAATCCGTGCTTGCCTACGTTTTGAGAGTCTTGAAACCAAGAATCCACACAGTATCCAGTCCGCATTCTGTTTACAAATTTGTTATAGTGGATAATCTCTCGAGGTGATTGCCGCAGAGGTGCAGGGGTCTCTGGTGTTTGCACGGTTGCTGTCACAATGGCCATAAAACACCCACTGGCCTCGATGTTTGTTTTCACTTCCACAGGCTGTCGGGTTAGTGGATCGGCCACATTGACGCGTCCAGGCCAATATTCCAATGTGAACGACAATCGGTTCAGGCATTCGCTCAAACGCGCCTGTCGTCTTGACTGGTTCGGTTGTGTTTGGAAAAACATCAATGGGTTATGGTCGGTCACGACCGTAACACCCCCTTCAGCACCCTCGAGGTAGCAACGCCTCATCTTGAAAGCGTGTACTACTGCAAGGAGCTCTTGATCCCCAGTCGTGTACAACGTTTCCGAGGGGATGAGCTTCCGGCTCTCATACGCAACTTGGTGACCGTTCTACATGAGGACAGCTCCAAGTCCTACTACAAACGCATCACATTGAACCTCCCACAGTTGCGATGGATCTGGGAGAGCTAGGACGGGCGCTATGGATAGAAGCTCTTTGGTTTTGAGAAAGGCGTTCTCGCAATGAGATGTCCATTCCCAATGCACGTCTTTTCGCGTGATCCTCGTTAGCGGTGCTATCATGGTCGAATACTGTGTAAACTATCGCAAGTAGCTTGCAAGGCCGAGGAAAGATCGAAATTGCCCAACATTCTTTCCGTGGTGAGCTGGCCGTGGTGGCCAGTTCACCACGGCTTGGAAATTTCATGGGTCAACACAGATACCGTCTTTGCCGACGATGTGTCCAAGGTATTTCAGCTCATCTTGTGCAAACCTGCACTTGCTCACTTTCCCATAGAACTTCTTTTCTCGAAGGATTGCGTGGACTTCACGCAGATGTTCTATGTGCTCTTCCATTGAGTTGGAGAAAACCATGATGTTGTCCAGGTAAACCAAGACAAACTGACCAAGTTGCTTGGTGAACATTTGGTTCATTTCTCTTTGGAAGGTTGCTGGGACATTTGTAAGCCCAAAGCATAACACTCGGAACTGATAGTGTCCCATGTGCGTTCCAAACGCGGTTTTGGGCAGATCATCTTCCGTGATGCGGATTTTATGGTACCCTTGAGACAAATGTAAGGAAAAAAATACTTCTGCCTCTTGGAGTCGGTCAAAAAGCTCCTTAATCCGCGGTAAGGGGAATTGATTTTTCACTGTATGCTTGTTCAATATCCGGTAGTCCACACACATGCATAAACCACCGTCTTTTCTATTCACAAAAAGGATCGGCGTACCGTACGGCGAGCTAATTGGCTCGATCCATCCTTTTGCAAGGAACTCCTTGATTTGGCATTCGGCCTCTCGCCATTCTAATTGACTCAGATGATACATGGGTCTGAACAGAGGATTCGTCTTCGGGTGCAGCAAAATCGTGTGGCCCATGTGTCGTTCTGGTGGAAGCCCAGCCGGCGGGTCTTGGAATACATTTGAGAACTCAGCAAAGAGAGATTTGATGTCTTGTGGCGTGTATTCCTTCATGTCGTCCTCTACTTTCTGCAGCTGGGCCAAGAAGTATTGAAAACCTTGTCGAAAACTTCTCTTGACCTACATCGCAGACAAGCTGGCAAGGACTTTGAGTTGGGTTGGTGACAGTTCCGTACTCGGAATCAGTGTTGAGGGACGCTGTCCTCTTTAGAGGATCAAATTTTTGATTTAAAGCACATTAGAGCCTTGTTTTCATGGAGCCAATGATCGTCTAGCACCACGTTAAACGGGTCAAGAAGGTTGAGTACCTTCAACCTGACACTCTTTGTGTACCCTTGAATACAAGTTTTTGCTTTCCAGGTACCGATCACGGATACCGTACGATTGTCATCGACAACAATTGTGCCATTTGATGGCTTGTATTTCAGGCCAACCTGTCGGGTAAAGCCAAGGTTAACAAAGGAGTCATCTCCTCCAGTATTAGCAAGTATGTTCATGAGGACACCAGCTAGGTGTCCTTTGAACTGCATCGTCATGTTACCTCCACTCTTCCGAGTGAACAGGCTCTACGAAGGCAAGCCGACTTTGTAATAAACACGAAATGTAGATGGCGGACGCCGCAGCTCCCATGATTCACCTACTCGAGTCCACATCTTGTGGGCGCATGTAAATTCAGCTAGCACCTTCCAGTCTCGAAATTTCACTAGGTCAAAATCGTCGACGAAAGGTACCGCGAACATAATTGAACACATCGCTCTGAGGGCGTTTGCTTCAATCACTGTGTTACACAACTCTTGCACAATTGTCGGTGTCACCACCACTAAGCATGTACGGTCATGCATTTTGTCTGGAGATGCAAGATTTAGTGGACAATGTCGATAAGGAAGTGTACAATGAAGTTCAATGTGAGGGGAGAAAACAACAGAGACATTTGAACTTGTCTAAAACTTGAATTGTTTAACATCCTCGTCTAAAAACATGAACCCACACTCGTGATCCAGTTTTACTCTTGAGTGGTCTCCACTAACATCACTCAGGGGTGGGAAAAATCGGCACCACAGCCCTGAACGTTTCCACGACCGGGTCCATTGCCGCGACCGCGACCCTGTCCACGGCCTTGTCCGCGGCCTCCTACTGCAACATCCCCACGAGGTGCTACTGTTGCAGCTAGAACCGCGGCCACTTGTCCACCACTAGCAGCCTCAGGGCACTGTGCCCTAAAGTGGCCCGGCTGCATGCAGTTGTGGCAGGGTCTCTCACAAAAAACTATGTTGGGACGCTCACGCGCCGCCTGCAGCTCGTCATTGTCGCGGCTGCGCTTGTGGTTTGGGGTCTTGTGCCAGCCAGTGTTCTAAACTAGAGGGTTTGGAGGCTACTTACCCTTGGCCCCGCCTTGCTGCCCAGCTTTTCCTCTAGCCCTCGCAGCGTCCATGCACATGTCATGGCCTTGGTGTGCACGCGCATTCGGCCGTGCGTCTGAGTAGTGCTTTGGGTTTGCCGAATACACTTTACTCATGTAGTCCCACAACGCCCTCCAGCTTGTCCACGCCTGGCCAGTTGCCGTTGTAGTGGTCTTTTCTTTCAACTTATTGCTGGAAAGACCGTCACGCAAGTATTCTAGCAGCATGCACTCCGGGTACTTAAAGGTCTGAGTCCCATCGCCCTCGGTGAGGCTTTTGGCTTCCTCCATGAGTGTGGTGAACTCGCTCAAATAGGCTTGGAGCAAGCTACCCAGTTTCCTGAAGTCCTTGATCTTGTGGAAGGCACGCTGCGCCGCCTCACGCTGGGTGCACTTCTTATGCACGATAGCGCAGAAAGCCTCCCACAGCATGGGCTGCCACTCGAGGTGCGGCTACTGCGCATTCCACTCCTTGACCACATACTTGAAGAGCTTGTCTTCAAGCCGCGTCGTGGCAAGGTCACCCCACTGACTGAGTGGAGCCTTGTGGACACGTAGAACGTACTCCATACAATTTAACCAGTCGGTCGGCTTCACGGCCTTTCAGAAGATCCCAACAATGTGGAGGAAGGACGTGCTCATGACCGGCCCCAAAGTCGTCGAGGTAGGCAAGTCATCGTTACCACCGAAGTGGCATCAATAGCTGCAGCACGCTGTGCTTGCTGTTGCATCTGCAACTGGGTCACGCTCTACAACGCCTTGTCGAGGTCGTTGCATTGGCGGCTTGCCTCATGGGTGGCCAGGCACTACAACTGGCAATCACGGTTGAGGTCCTTGATGTTTTGCCCGACGTGGGCCAGCAGGTTGGCGAATGCGAACTTGAGCTCTGATGTCATCAGAGCATCGACGATAGCCTCTAGGGCCTCACGTTGTCTGTGCACCTTTATCCACAAAAAGGAGGGTACGGTTCGCGTACACACCTCCAAGGAGTCCCACCTTCCGGAGGAGGCTATCGTCAATGACGACGCTCAAGTGGACACTGGTCTGCCCCAGTGCTACCACATCGTAGGAAACGGGGTCCGTCCCCACTCCTCTGGGTGGTACCGTACCTCCACCATCGGTGGTGATCTTGAGTCGGCTCACCGCCTCGGCGGCCAACTCGGCCAGCCTTCGGTGGTCATCGTGAATTGCCTTTGCGGTGACGTCGTCCGGCTCGTCCTCGCGGGAACTTCCTTCGTGGCTGCTTTCGGTGCCTTTGTTACTCTCGGGAGCTTCGCTGCTGTCAGCAGCTTCAGGCGATGTAGCAAGCGCCTTGCCCTTCTTGAGCGATCGGCTTGAGTTCACCGTAGGGCGATGGCGGTGATCGCGATCCTTGTCGCCTTCGCCATTGTCGACGTCATGCTCTTTGTCGGGTTCCCCATCTAGGTGATCCTCCTCTAGCGCGTCGTCCGTCATGCCAGGGTCACCCACGTACGTGTTGATGTGCTCATCGAGCACTTTTCCGGCCTCCGCACGCTTCTCAGTGTCACCGAGGTTGGCGTCGGTTGCCTTCGACAATACGGTTACCTTTTGTTTGGCAATCGTGCTCGCGGCGACGGCTCCCAAAACTTGGAGTCCGCTGAGGGTGTGTGGTGAGGCCATTACCACCTTGCCCTTGTTGGTGTTGGACTGTCCGGCACTTGCTATCTCGTCGCCCGTGTAACTAGCACGTGAATATCATTGTGAGGATCACCCCATATTTTTTAGGAGGAATCGCCTCCTAAAGTCTCGCTCTGAGGATCAGTGAGGCAATCATAAATTTAGGTTCTATTTTCCTAGGCCGCCACATTAGCACAAGGGTGTGGATTTTGAAACTAGTCTTCGTAAGCCGTGACTCATGGCAAATGGTTGTGACTAAAATCTAGGAAAACAGAAAGTTAAAATACAAGGAAATGACAAGGGATGTGAGTTTTGCTAACAAAACAAGAGCAAAGAGTGAAAAGAGGAATTATAGAAATCTCTAGCAAGTCTTTCACTCTTTCTTCTACCTCCTTGTCTTCCTCTTGTCTTCTTGTCTTCCTTGGCCTTCTCTTCACTCTCCTTGATGCCTCTCGCGTTCTTGAGCGGCGTCTCCCTTGAGCCGGCGGCATTGGAGTGCGGTCAGAAACCTTCAAGGTGACACCCTCCTTCTTTTTGGGATGCTCTCAGGCCGTGAGAGTCTCTAATCTTGGGAGAGAGAGCTGACCCAATTTTTGGATGAGGGAGGGAGGAAGGAGTCTTGAAAAGAGGAGAAACTTGGTAGTTTGGGAGTGGACACTCCCCACCCCGTCCCACAAAAATTCTCCTAGTGCCCTAAAAGTGAGGAGAGAGTGGAGGGAAGAGGCTCCACCAAGTAGAGCTCTTTTTCAGCTCTCCATTTCACTTTGCGGCACTTGAATCTGTAAAGTGTAGACGCTGTAGTCCCTTCTGGCATTTTCGCTGTTGCTTGCAATTGCCGTCGGCGTTTTGTATACAACGTAGCCACCGTTTCCATCAAACCCTTTGTCGCGGGGATCATCTGGCTCTGAGAACCACTGTAACGGACCAGAACCTCCAGCTCGTGCTCTGAAGGCGTCATCGGAATTTGCAGAATGGTGTTCTCAGTCCGCGTCAGGGGTTTACCCCCTTCGCAAGACTGAGGGGTAACCAACATCAACGACCCAGAGCAGGGAGACTCGAATACTTCGAGTCTCTGGTGGCCCATTTCAAATTTTAGCCTTACCCCTGGTTTTGGGACCCAAACTTCGGTTTTTTACGTTGAACTTGTGCGTTAGCACAAGTTATTCCATTATTTTACTGTCAAAGTTCCTCGCAAAAAAAATTTGTTTCACATTTTTTACATTTTGGCGCGAAATCGTCTCGTGCGAGGCACGCTGACGATTTCGCGCCAGGACCCTCGTGTCTCTCTCGCCTCTTGTCCCTCGTCCCCCTCCCTCGTCCTCGCTCACTCGCCTGCGAGGAGGGTGAGCGGGGGCGAGGGCACAAGGCCACGAGGCCTCACCCTCGAGGCCCTTGTGGCCCCTCAGCCGCCGATCGGGCTGAGGCCGCGATCGGCGGCTGGCGGCTGGCCGGCTGGTGGCCGGCCGGTCACTTGACCGGCCGCCGGCCGTCCAACCGGCCGGCAGCAAGCTGGCCGGCGGCCAGCAATGTGCTGGCCGTCGGCCAGCCCTCGCTAAGGCGAGGGGTGGTGCGCAACCACTCCTTGCTTCAGCGAGGAGGGAGGGCCGAACCGGCCCTCCCGCTACATCCGAAAACTCTATCTGCTGAAAGGGAATCCGTTGGGCCCCGCTACCGCGGAGCCCAACAGGTACCCATCCAAAAAAAAACCCCCAACCCCGAATGTTATTAGGGGTTGGGTTTGAAAGTTTTTTTCATGCAACTGGGGGTAGTTTGTGCCGTGGAGAAAGAGTTGAAGTTTTGAAATGGACATATTTGCTCGATCACGATGGAACGATGACCTTTATTTTTTGCTTTTATTTTCAACGTGCAAACTCCCTAATATGATGTAGGGTTTTATGTTTTGCGTGGGCGGTGTAACAAATTGGTACGGGAAGCTTGGCCCACTGGACCAAAACCGTGGTGATTGAGGGTCTCCGACCCTCAATCCATTCCGTCCAACCGCCCACAAGCCAGGGACTCATTCAAGCCATGAGGATAGGCCGGCTCGCGCTACACTCCTCCGACCTAGGAGTGGACCCTTCTTCGGCATCCATAGAGGGACTCGAACCCTGACGCTCTGATACCAATGTAGTGAATTGGTACAGGAAGCTTGGCCCAGTGGGCCAAAACCGCGGTGATTGAGGGTCTCCGACCCTCAATCCATCCCGTCCAACCGCCCACAGGCCAGGGACCCATTCAAGCCATGAGGAGATGCCGGCACGCGCTACAAGGGGAGCCCACGCAAAACATCTAAAACCATAAATCGTAATAGGGGGTTTGCGCATTGAAAAAAAAAAAAACAAGGGTCATCGCTCCATCGCGATCTTGCCAGGGAGTGACGTTCGTGATCGAGCAACGTTCACATGACCCTCGTCGCCATGCTCAACCAGCGAAGCATGTTGCTGATCGAGCATGATGAGCGAGTGTCGGATGCCTCGTTCTTTTTTTCAACGACTTGGGTATGCCATGTCAAAATTTAGACTAGCAGGTTTGCTAGCTTTTTAGTGCGTGCGGTGCAAGTATCTGAGCTAATTCACCCTTTGTTCTTGCCTAAATCGGAACCGGGTCCTCGGTCTGCTTTTTCTTGCATCCGGATATTTCATTCTTTAATCTCATTTGATCGACGATGTTGAATCATGAATGGATGCGTTTTGGTGGCTTTCGAGGCCACCGAACACTCCCCACCTCACGTTTGCCATTCGGTGGAATGACAATGACCAGCGCAACGGGTGTTCAACCATTCAAAATGTCGAATGGTCATATGATCCTCGCTCTCGCCTTTGAGCCGAGTCCAACACGAGAGCGAGATGTAAACCACTTCTGACTGATTTGTCAAATAGAACATTGAAATACCCCATTTCGTTGAATTTAACAATGTATCGCCTAGTTCTCATTAAATCTAAATGTACTTTCTAAATAATTACACGACACCAAAAATGTCGTCAAAACAATCATGGAACAAGTCATTCTTTGAATTCAAAGTTCACTGGGGTAGTCAGTTAGGTCAACAGTCTCCCCTAGTTTTGACTCGATTGGAGACTTCAGCAATGTTTGGCTCGCTGGGGTCATGGAAGTGGAGGCCGAAGGGATGTGTGCTAGGAGGGATGCGAATCGCTCTCCGAGGGTGCGGAAAAATGTATCTTGGTGGACGCGCAGTGTGTGGCGTGAGCGATGTGGCACTAGCTGCATGCTTAGAAAGACAAGAGCTGGGCCGAGATCTTGAATTTTGCATGCTGACTGTAGAAGATAATTTGTAGACTGAACAACTGCAATGGTGGGGGAAGTAACCAGAAAATCATCCACATAAACAAGGATAGCAACAAGGGACATAGAGGGTGCACCCAAGAATAGGAAGTGGTCTATAGCATTCCTCCAAAATGCTCCACTCTTAAGGATGCTGGTGATCTCCTAGTTCCAGCAGCGTGGAGACTGGCTCAGCCCATAAAGTGCCTTGCAAAGACACCACACCCGGTTGGTTCCACTTGTAAACTAAGGTGATTGGACCATGTTAATTTCCTCATCAAGTCTGCCGTGAAGGAGGACATTATTGACATCCATTTGTTCCAACTGCCAGTCATGCTAGACAACCAAGCTGAGCAAAGCTCTGGCAGTGGTGTACCATCCAAATGGGGAAAATGTCTCATCAAAGTCGATGCCTGGGACCTAAGAGAATCCGTTGGCCGTGAGTTGGGCATTGTATCACTCGTCAGTGTTGTCCAGTTTCAGATTGTGTCTGGACACCCGCTTGGCCGCCACTGCTTTCCTTCCTGGGGGAAGATGCACAAACTTGTAGACGCCATGGTTAGCGAGAGAATCAAGCTCTGCTTGCATGACCTGCTCCCACAAAATGGAGTCGGTAGTACTGCATGCGCCTTGCACTGTCAATGGCTCAGGTGGGACAGGAGAGAGACCAACAGTTGTAAAGCATGAAGCAACATACCCAGGGACAAAGGCATCAAGAGCCAGATGAAACTCCTATTCAATAGGAGAATACCCAAGAGAGGTGCTGGGATGGACCACTGACATGGCACGCGTAGAGGGGACATTAGTGCACGTGATAGGAGGGGATGAGCTGGCCTCTGGGGTACGCACCGGGGGGACAAAGGTAGGCCCACCAGAGGGAGGGGGGCCAGAAACTCCCTCAAACTGAGAGGGGGTCACGAGAGGATGAATGAAGAAAGGAACAGAGCTAGTAAGATCATGTTCAAACAGATGTTCAAAGAAAAGAGCATTGCACGACTCGACCACACGCTAGCGCATGGAGTCCCAACAGCGTCCAAGCATTGGAGAAGGGGGAAACACTAAGGAACACACAGAGCTGCCCGTAAGGAGAAAGTTTTCCATCATGTTGCTCAGTAGGAAGCCAAACACAGGCAAAAGAGCCCCGGACGCGGGCTAGCACGACGACGAGTCCATCACTCAAATGGAGTGACATGGAGAGGGAGACGACTGTGAGGAACACGGTTCCATACCCACGTCATGTATGAAATAACCTCAAACACAAAGAGGGGAGACTAACCAGAGGTAGAGAGGAGAGAGCGAACACCACCAGCCAAGGTGCCCTTCCAACATTCAGACACACCATTTTGCTGTGGTGTGTATGGAGCAGATGACTCCATGCGGATGCCATAAGAATCAAGGAAACGAGAGGAGGGACCAAAGAACTCCCCACCGTGGTCAAAGCAAAAGACGTGCAAGTGGCAAATGCAGGCACGTTTAGCATAGGACACCCAGGACTCGAGGACGTCAGTCACATCACTTTTTTGACACAGGGTAATGATCCATCACAAGCAGAGGATATAACAACAAAGACCACCCAGAAAGTCATGAGGCAGGGGATCCATGACATCAATATGCACGAGGTCAAGGGGATGTAGTGGACTCCGTTGTGAAGAGCGAGGAGCAGTGCATTTTTCCACGAGCACAATCAAGACACGTGGAGGAGCACAGGGGTGCAAAGGTGGCTTAGTGAAGGCCAGTGACAGGTTGGAGACGTAGGAGACGTGCGATGGCGGCAATGTGAATGTGAAAGAGACGACGATGCAAGAGGTTAGTGTGGTCAAGTGACAGTGATGGAGCAATATGGACAAATGCAGATGTAGCGGAAGACAAGGGAAGAGACACAGGGAAACGAAATACCCTATTTCCGCCTAAATTCATATAGTCATTTGCGAAGGATTTTTTTTTTCATGTTTATTTCAAACAACTGGGACCAAGTTTTCACACACTTTCTATAAGGCCTCAAGGAACTATGGGGCTCTTAAACTCAGAAATTTTCAGGAGACTGCATTAAACATGCATGCTAATGACCAAAATCAATTGACTAGGGTATGTTTTGCTGGCTTCTCCCTCTTTGAGAGCTGCCTGCGAGCAGAAATTGAGGCCGTTCATTTTCAGAACTTGTTTTGGAAGGAATTTCTACACATTGGATACAAGGGGGGTGTTGTTCTTCTATGCCCCATGGCCACTGCTATGGGTTGACGGAAAGGTTGGACATGCACTGCTCCCTTGGAGTAAGTCCCCCAAACCTTGTTCGTGGTGCAAGTCCAAGCGAGACACCAGAAGTGTAGCGCAACGGATAGCATGTTGGACTTAGGGACAACAGGTCCTGCGATTGAGCCTTCATGTGCTGGAGGTTTTTTGACCTTCTAGCACAGGGGAAGTTTCTTAGACATTTCTCCATGCATGAGGAGAGTGCGCCACTTGGTGGTCAGTGGATGCGCCAATTGGCGGACTGGTGAGGTGGTGTGGAGTGACCACCCCAAAAGTGTCACTACCCACACACCTTAGAGGCCAGGCCTAGGACTATATGTACCAGGCTCATTCCTCATTCTAATTACACAATCTGGCCTTAGATGCTCCTCACAGAGTTGTCCAACTAAGGAACAGTATAAAGAAGACACTGGTTGGTCTAAGCCCCAGGAGTTAGTCTTTGACTAGCACCTCGCGCGAAAGTGACCAAGTGTTAAGTGGACACAGTTGCTAGCAAGTGATTGCCTAGGAACTACTCAGTGTGGAACCGTGATCCTGAGGGTGATATCTTCTCCTAGCTGAAATGCTAGGAGCGGACGGCAGGTGCTATTGTGTCGGCCATGTTTTCTAGTCCGTTTGCCTCAGGCCGGTTGACAAAGGGTTATGGGCCCACACTGACCAGTTGTAAGGCACGCTTCACTCAACTCTGGTACGCTCTCTCCAGGTGCACACGCCGGCTCCATCAACTCCATCAGCTCCATCAGCTTCATCAGCTCCAACGGCTTGGTCTGCACTTAGCACACAGGGACTAAGGACAAGCTCTGTCCTTGGAGGCACGACCCTTGTGTCCCAACCAGGACAAGCTCTGCCCTTGGTGGCAAGACCCTGGGTGTGTTGGTGTAGATATATTCTCTGTCTGCAGGTGAACATCGGCTGGAGGGGTAAGCAACGGATCTGCATCCTAAAACCGGTAGCAGACATCAGCTAACATCAGCCTACATCGGCCTCAACGCAGCAGAGACGTGGGAAGCAGAAAAGGGCAACAAAAATGGTTGACCCATGGGGAGGAGTGGGGGCTGCCGCAGGGCAGTCCTCAAGCTCAACAGTGGCTACCACAGGGCAGACCACTGGAGCAAATGTGAGTGCTATGTCACTGCCGCAAGGTCTTGGACCCTTGGGAGGAATCCCCATTTTCGAGGGGATTGACTTCCCCCTTTGGAGATGGCAGTTTGAGCTGGCGATGAAAGTGCGCGGCTTCATCAAGCTACTGACGGGAGAGGAGCAGGTTCCCGCGGAAGGCACATCTGAGCATGAGGCTTGGATGGATCGAAATGATATTGTAATGTCATTCCTCAGCAACGCGATAGCCAAGAAGTATGTTCCCATCATTGCCGGGTACACGCTGGCTTCCGAAGCTTACGACAAGCTCAAGCGCGTGCACCAATCCACCTCCCTCGCGAACAGACTATTCATCCTACAACGGCTGATCAGCATGCGGGTGAATGAGGGCGAATCAATCCCCGATTTCCTACNCCTTGGAGTAAGTCCCCCAAACCTTGTTCGTGGTGCAAGTCCAAGCGAGACACCAGAAGTGTAGCGCAACGGATAGCATGTTGGACTTAGGGACAACAGGTCCTGCGATTGAGCCTTCATGTGCTGGAGGTTTTTTGACCTTCTAGCACAGGGGAAGTTTCTTAGACATTTCTCCATGCATGAGGAGAG
>SZWC01013662.1:9682-20648 GCA_023375785.1 Penium margaritaceum | reverse complement strand
CCCACACACCTTAGAAGCCAGGCCTAGGACTATATGTACCAGGCTCATTCCTCATTCTAATTACACAATCTGGCCTTAGATGCTCCTCACAGAGTTGTCCAACTAAGGAACAGTATAAAGAAGACACTGGTTGGTCTAAGCCCCAGGAGTTAGTCTTTGACTAGCACCTCGCGCAAAAGTGACCAAGTGTTAAGTGGACACAGTTGCTAGCAAGTGATTGCCTAAGAACTGCTCAGTGTGGAACCGTGATCCTGAGGGTGATATCTTCTCCTAGCTGAAATGCTAGGAGCGGACGGCAGGTGCTATTGTGTCGGCCCTGTTTTCTAGTCCGTTTGCCTCAGGCCGGTTGACAGGGGGGACCTAATTATGCAACAGGGTCGAGCCCAAGGGTAGTTAATTTTTATCCGAATTTAGCCGGTAATAGGGTAGGCGATCACGTCGCAGACCACAGAGAACCACACAGCCAGAGGAGCAAACAGAGACAGTGCCAATGCCACGAGAAGTCCATGCCCTGGTCATCAAGGGTGGTGACCGAGAGGAGGCTGACCTCGAAATCAGGAACATACAAAACGAAAGGGAGGAACAGGTCTCCCCTAGGGCTAAAAGAACAAACCATACCAACCTTCTGGAAAGGGAGTAGCTGACCAGTCCTGGTGCGAACAAAGCGAAGCGAGCCAACAGGACCAAGGGAGACAAAGGACATTGACACAATGTCATGTGGTGGGTAGCTCACAAATCGATGATCCATGAGCCACAAGACAAACGAGCGGAGGGTAAGACAAGACACGCAACAATAGTGCCCGAGCGGGGTGCTGATGGTGGTAGACCAAGACGATGGGGGTAGGTGCTGAACTGCCAACCCTCAAGCCAAGGGCAAGCATCTTGCAAGGCTCCCTGAATTCAAACCAACGATGCTCCATGAAGGGCTCCATCTGACTTACAGACAAGTGCAAGGCACGGGCCACTCACACCCTCACCTCCTTGAGAACAAAGCTAAAGAAGCTCTATGAGGTGAAGTTCCAAGACGTGCTCCTCATCACGACGATCGGAGCGACGATCTGAAGGGCGTGTGTCAGAGAACTGCACATCGTCACAGGACCAAACTGTAGTGCCTAAATGGTTTCTTCGGGAGCCGGCATGATGCAGGAAGAAGGAGCAGTGAGGTTTTTGAGAGGTATGTAATGGTGTGGAGTAGAAGAGTGAGAAAAAAGAGAGGAGAGAAGAAAGGAAAGTGAAGGTAATCATCACGCTAACAACGTGGCAGTATGGAGAAGAGCGGGGCATCATCGCTGCAGCCGAGGATGCAAGAACGGCAGCCTAGGCAGAGATGGCAACCATGAGGCAGAGGAGCCCAGTGACGATGGCTCCCATCACTGCTTCTGATGCAGATGCGACAAGAGCACCAAAGGCGGCATGCTGCGTGAGGGTATGGACTGCACCTGTGGGAGTAAGGATGGCTACTACGGTAGAGACGTGGATGGAGCTGACTGCGTCAGAGGTTGTTTTGCTACAATGGCCATGTCTTTGGCAATATTTGAGGCTGCTACTACCACTTGGGCAGCAACGTTAGCAGCGACCACATCTAAGAGGATCAGGGAGGCAGTTTTCTCTGAGTATGCCTTTGTTGGCTTCTCTACTACAGTTTTGTGTCGGAGCTCTGCTGGTGTGGGCAGTGGCAGAGAAGGTGGCGGCCGCACCCGTAGCTGCGTCAAGAATGGTGCCAGGAAGACTGAATGGGTCAGAGTGCAGGGTGAGGTCCAGCACTCGGCCAAGAACCTCGCATGTAACTGAGGTTTTGGCAGCGTCTGCAGCAGAGGGACTAGCAGCAAGGACAAGATCAGGAGACGGGTTGGTCCTAGAAGGGTGCACACCTGGGGGTGGCGAAGGAGCGGAGGACAGCTCATCAGTAGTATAGACTTGCTGATCAATGTCCCACTCCCGCGCTTCTTTCTTGCGTTCAGCTTCAGAGTGCCAGTGATCCACACCCAGCATGCGTATCCACCTCGGGGTGCTTGGGTCGTTTTGCTGATGCGACGGTGAATTTAGAGTGGTGGATGCAGAGGCTACAGTGGTAGCCAAAAGTAGGTGACACACCGTGCTACTACTAAATGGGCAATGCGGCAATTGCAAGAAGATGCTAGTGCTCAGACAAGCAGTGCCGGTCGTGGTATTGGTGACAGCGGCTGCCTGTGGGATCAGCCTGCTGCGATGGGGGCACCAACTGTTGTACCCGTGTACCTCAACTGTCTGTCTGGACTTCGGGTGGTGGAGGCAAATGTATGGCCTGAGGACTTCAAACAAGACAGGGGTCCGCGTGTTGGCGTGTGGCCAGAGAGTTGAAATGGCGGCCGCCGTGGCGAGAGAGGTCACTGTCACAAAGGTGATGGCCGGCGTGGTGGCATAACCCCAGGCGTGGTAGACTCTGCCGTGTGTTTCAAGACGAGTGGTGATGGAGGTAGTGGTCCACCAAGGTCACTAGGATCATGATTGTGGGGGAAGACCACACTGCTCTGATACCAGTACTTATCCTCTAGCGTGCTAGCAAAGGGAGTGTGAGAGAAGTAAGAGAGTGGGGAGGACCCCATGAGACATGCATGCCATGGATGTGGAAGTTTAGAGAAACAAACAAACAAGTGTTGGGTGAGGGAGTGAGCGTGTAAGAACCGGTGAGCACACACCCGCATCCAACATCACGCCATACAAGCTTACACCACCACCCAAGGGTTGAGCCCGACATCTCGGTATTAACGGAGGGCAGCTACTCACTGGTATATGGTCAACGACCAACATGGTGTTCCCCTAAAGATCACTACCCGGAAAATGCCGCAGCTCTCCAAAAACCCACAAGCAAACAACACGTAGCAGAAAAAGGCAATCAGAGTGTACGAGACCCAGCCTCTTCCACATACTAGCAAGATAGTCAAAAGGAGAAAAACTGAGATCAACAGGTCATTCCAGGGAGCATCACTGGAAAGCTTGGTGGCTGCCTGGTAAAACTAGTGCCAACAATCACATCACTCATAAGTGCTGAGTCCCCAGGCGCAGCCATGATCGTTTTATCTTCTGAAAATTTGTGTGTGATCATGTGAGGCGAGACAAGAGGGCATACCAGATGTGAGAGGCCAGGAACTGGACACAACTTCAACACATTACAGATTTAGCCAGGTCTAGAGCGTGTAGACACAAGGGAGAGAGTACAAGCAGCCCTACAATGACCTCATGTACCAAGAACTGGTGGCTAGTCCGCCAGGCCCCGTCATCTCCGCCACACCAAAGGAACGGACGTTCCATGGTATGGGAGTACATACATAATGGAACGTGCAAGCAACCGAGACAGGTTTCCCAAGGCACAGGAGCACGCCACCGAGTGCTTGGGTCTCAACCGTCAAGAAAATATGAAAAATGCCCATAACACGCGTAGCCTTTACGGTAGTATGCTAGCATCACTGGTACACCAGAGCTTGGCCGGTTAGGCATCCCGAGACGCCGGAACATGTCACCGAGAATCTAGGTCTCGGCCATATGAAAGCTTCACAAGGCAGACCAAAACTCACCGGAGTCTCAATCAATTAGTGCTAGGTCTCTTGAGGTACTAGTACAAACCACTGTTTACATGGATCTCTACCACAAAGAGAATACAGAACCTGTCAGAAAAAAACATGTGGCTAATCATCATGGGGTTGTTGGTTTGCGTGTCACAGATACATCGTGACCTCTGGCCTCATTGCATACTCACCACACTGATGCAGGTGATTGATTCTGGAGGTTCCACCGTCGAGGAGAAGACACAATACTGTGTCATTGAGGCACATTGGTGTGTGAGATGTGGCGACTACGAGTCACATGGAAGGAAATTACTTCTATGCCTCTTGTGAACTTTCCACAGGCCTGCACTAGTTTGTTTCTTTTGTTGTGAACAATCAGAGGAATGCTAGGTTTCCTAGTGACACCGTCTAGGAGTAGATAGCCGGGGTGCTCCTCCTAGACTACATGCTGCCGGATAACTATCCGGCAGCCTACCTTGCAGCTTTCCCCAAAAATTCCTGGTATGGCTTGGGTCCTCGAGCAAAGAGGATAGCGGGTGATGCTGAGCTTGCTGGTTGCTCGCTGGTCATCCCATCGCTCGCACCCAACAACTCTTCCACTTGTTTTCGTTCTACGCGTGTGACTGTAACCCTCGCGTGAAATCTTGCCATCATGGAATTCTTCCTCTATTATTTTCCTCCGATCTTCTTCTAACTGTAGCTGCCTACAAGCATGAAGCGCTCCTGGTTGAAGGCTGAGTTGGGTGGGAGGGTCCTACTGCGAGCTGCTGCCACACGCTTTGCTTGTGTGCATAGGATGCTGAAGCCCATGTTGAGCATGCGTGGTTGCTTACAGAAGATGATTTCCAGTGACAAGTGGAAAGAGATGGAGGCTGGGAAGGATGCAGGTTGGAAGGAAGAAAGGAAAGAGGTTTGGCACATTGTCAAGATGGAGGTTCTCTTGGTGTAGGTCAAGGTCATGGTGAAGTTAATGCCCTCACTTTTCATTGCACTGCGCAAGGCTGACACCACAGGTGGCAGGACTAGAATCGTGTATGAGACACTGCCAGACACGACTGAGGAGATCAAGAAGCTTGTTGTCGTTCATGGCAGGCGTTGTGCTCCATGCAATCTGGCATGGGTGAAAATTTGCACTAAAGCGGCTGAGAAGCAAATGGACTAACAGGATGTCATGCCCTGTGTTTGCAGTCGCCCAACTCATCCACCCACAACACTTCGGGCATGAAATTGACGGAGACAAAAAATGGTCGAGTCATGGAAGGCAGTGGTGAATTTCTTGGTGCCAAAGAAGGACCAAGAGCAGCTGAACAAGGAGCTTGAAAGTTTTCAGAACGCGTGTGTGAGCTATGACATTGAGCCAGCATGCGCACGGGACGTGGAGAGAGCCATGGCAGCTGTGCAGCAGGTCGTTGCAGGGGACATGCCTGCATTTAGGTCGTTTGTTTGGTTCCTTACCAGCCTGCCGGTGCGTCGTGTTTTCTCCATGGGCCTCCTTGCTCAGCCATTCTTCTACTCTGACAATGATTGTGTGTTCAACAAGCATCAGTTGATGCATCCAACCCGGAGGAATAGGCTGAAGGTCAAGATCCTTGAACAAAAGTGGTTGAAGTTGTCAGAACATGTGAGAAGGAATCGTAGGAGGGAGAGGGCAAGTGGCCGGAGGGCAAGTGGTGTTGGTCTTGATCCTGCCACATTCTCCGTGCCTTGCACTCTTGACTGCCTTGATTGCGCACAAGGAAAAATTCATCTCCCGTCCTTTCCATCGTCTGACTCTTCCACGATGCATCTCATTGCCCTTGTTCATGTAAACGTCATGGGCCCTCTCCCTGATGAATTTCTGGGGAGAGTGTCGGTCGTTACATCTTTTGTCTCACGGAAGACTTCTCTCGCTTTTGCTGGATGTTTGTCCTCTTCCAAAAAAGCGATTTTGGGCCCATGAAGAGGTTTTGGCTTGTCCAGGCTGAGCGTGCTCGCCAGCGTAAGCTGTCAGAATTTCACTCTAATTGTGGTGGAGAATTTATGGGTATCATGACCCGCTTCCTCCAGTCTCAAGGGGTGCATTTGGAGCTCTCAACTCCATATACACCACGGCAAAACGGAGTGTTAAAACGTTAGAACCGAACTCTTGCTAACGGTACTTCATCCTTCTTGTTGCGTTGGGTTCCCTCTGCTATTTGCCTTCGAGGCCATGTCCTACATGAGGTGGGTTTCGAACCATGTTCTCCACGGTCCACTACCTCTTCATGTCACGCCATTGGAGTGATGATATGGTCGTTGTGCTGAACTTCGTCTCACTTGTGTCTGGGCCAGCATCGCTTTTGTTTGGCTCCTTGAGGATCAAGGTGATGGCAAGTTGTCTCCTCAAGTTCGTCTCTATCCTATCCTTGGCGCCTTCTCTCAGTTTAAATCCTGGGGATTTGGGGATATCGATCGCAGTTGAGTTTTTGAGTCTTGCAATGCTCTCTTCTTTTAGAGAAACGTTTCTTACAATATCTCTCAGTTTGTCTTGTGGCGCGCACCCTTCTCTCATGCAGGAGGAGGTGGTGTCTATTGAGTGCCCTTCGGTAGAGACTGTCATTCTGTATCTTGCATCTTTGTTGTCATCTAAGTCATCTCCTGTCATGCCTATGTGGATGCCTACATCATCTCCTGTCACATTTGCGTAGTTACCTGCATCATCTCCTATCGCATCTCATGTCGCACCTATGCCATCCCGGATGGAATCTACGACATCTCCTCTTGTGTTCTCTCCTGCGTGCTCGATTGTGGTTCCATCGACAACGGGCCCAATCGCATCCTCGAAGCCCCCCATCTCGTCGGTGTTTGTTCGCACGCCAGACAGTCTCCTGAGACCGTTGTAGTCTGCACCTCAATATGCCCCGCCTTGGCTGGCCACTCTGGGCCCATGCAGTCAGTAAGTTTGTCCAGTTCAAGGTGGTGTCATTGACCCCACACAGCCTGTTATTGTCTCTCGTCTTGACGCTCTTGGCTTGACGGTGGCTGTGGTACAGCCTCACACCGGGCTTTGATACTCTCTCATCGCTGATGAGTTCCACTGAGCCATCATGATCGTTGGGTCTACTTGGCCCCTGCCATATCCCTCAGTGGCCGCAACGCACGTGTTGCGAGTGGCACCACATCACATGTGCCTGAACCAAAGATATTGCAACAAGCACACTCAGCTACAGATGCAACCCTCTGGGAGCAAGCTATTTGCAAAGAACTCACTGCGATCAAGGAGCATGGGTTTTATGAGAGGGTGAAACTCCCGCCTCGTAGTAAGGTCGTATCAGCCCGTTGGGTGTTTTGAAAGAGAGAGAGGTCCAATGGCTCAGTTGGAAGATATAAGACCCTTCTCACGGCCAAGGGATTCTCCCAAGTGCTTGGTGTGGATTTTGATACCACCTTTGCCCCTGTTGGAAAGTACACCAGGGCAAAGGCCTTATTGAGTCAGGGGGCGTAGCATGATTAGGAGCTCCACGAGAAGGACGTAAACAATACCTTCTTGCATGGTAATCTCAAGGAAGAGGATTGTCTCGTCCAGCCCCCAGGGTTTAAGAAAGGCACGGACAGGGTCTGGCGCATCCGAAAGGCCTTGTATGGCCTGAAGCAATCTCCACGTTATTCGAACCTCGAGATCACCACAACCTTGGAGTGAGGAGGGCATCACGGTAGCATAGTTGACCCAGCTCCGTTCGTGTGTGCTTCCTATACACCCTTAGTCGTAGTCCTGGTCTCTGTGGACGACCTCTTGATCGCGTCCCCTCACCCTCAGGTTATCCAACCTGTGGAGGATCTCTTGAAGTTCGTGTACACGGGATCTTGGTTCGGCTCATGTCTTCATGGGAATGGAGATTGAACGTGATCGCAAGCACCCCATACTACATGTGCATCAGGCTGGTTACGTTCGGACGCTAGGTGAGTGTTTTGCTGATGTGCTGGCCATAGTCCCCTCTACATCCACACCTATGAAGCCCGTTGGTCATAGGCTTTTCACGTGAACAGACCCAGGTCATCTGGTGGAGCCTGCAGATGTCACGACGTACCTCCAAGTCATTGGCTCCCTGATGTTCCTCAGGACCACGACGCGTGTTGATGCTGCCTTTGCTGTGAACAATGTTGAGCTTCTTGCGTGTACTTCTATTACTTTGTGGTTCGTATCCCGCTCTTGCTGCTTCCTCTCTTCGTTCACAATTTTTGTGTGGCTCTGTCTCATGCCCTTGTTGTACGCTGTCATTGCCATCATTCTCTGACCCTTGCTCAATTGTGGTGACTGGCGTCTGCAGGTCATGGGGGAGTGTTGGTGTGTCAATCATGGTGACCTTTGGACTTGTCGCCAGGGCTTGCTGGTATGCTTGGACACTTGTCGGCTGCTTTGGCAACATCAGCACCAGCCGGCGCGCCCTCACGTGCTCTTCAGATTTTTTCTCGGTGACCACCTCCCGGGCTCCATTTTCTTAGTGGTGCTCTCCTTGCTCGTTCATAATCCAGTTGTTAAGAGTTCCTTTTTCTCCACCTGACGCTTCTTTCGATTTCAATTTCGAATGACCGAGGAGCCCGTGCGTCTGTCGCGTTCTCCTCTGCTGTTGTTTTGGAGCTAGCAGCCAGGTTATGCTATTTTCTTGCTCGTTTTTTGGAAATTTGCTCTTTGTTGTGCACTTGACTGTTTGTTGTACCTTAACTTCTACGTCTCAAAGCATATCTTTGCCGTAATATGTGCCACCTTTCAGAGGACCTTCTGTCACGCTGTAATATCACGTGCCCTCTCACACACAGAACGTTGCTCAGGGTGTTCCAATGTTCTTCATGATTCAAGTTTCTTACTATGGATGCACATGTAAGTAGTTTTGTTCTATGGACACACTTAAGAAATGTTCGCACAACTGGGGGCATGTAAAAAAGTATTTTTCAAAAACAATCACAAGGAACACGCTTGTAGTTGGAACACAGAGAGGACCAATGCAGGTGAATCCCCTCAACCACTTGCCAAAGGGCTACTTTGTCCTCATGTCGCGTCGAAACGGTGGAGCAACCAACCACAAGGTCCCCCTCTAGTCGGTGACCCACATTTGTACAGAAAGTGCACAATGAGGCTAGAGGTCATTATGTGGGATTGACACATAACCTGAGGATAGAGGATCCTGGTAGGAGGGAGAGTGAGGGAACTGGGAAGCATGAGCCAAGCAAGCTAGAGGGAAGACACCATGGATGCTTTAGGAGCGAAGAGTTACGAATGAACAAGTGAGTGGTGAGAGAGCAGGTGGGTTCCAAAGACCGTGCTAGCGGAGTGACGAGCGGGCAGGCAGCGAGCCTAACCTCGCTCGCACCCACACACAGTGGGATCGGAACCTCTGATCTCACCCACGCATTATCCTCACACCTGCAACCTAGAAAACCTGGGAAATAACCCGGACATGAAGCTCACACAATCCCACTAGGAAACCTAGTGTCAACAATTAATCAGATAATGCAAGCCTGTGCTAGAGATAACCTGGATGCATCCTGTGAATGTGGCTCTGGATGGTCTCCTTAGGAGCCGGCACCACATGGGCGGTGACGTCAGCGCCAGTGTCACTTCAGCATCAATCACCTGCGTCAGTCTGATGAGTGTGCAGCGAGGCCAAAAGTCACAACAAATTCGTGGGACACACTCCCATGGGGGAGTGTTGACCAACACTCCCCCATGACTCACAGCCGACGCACAGCGACACGAACTCACAATCACAAACGAGTATCACAAGGAGTGACATAACATTGTACACGCATTAGGAACGGTCATTCACCCAGGATCACCACGTGGACACAACAGCCCAACAGCATGCATAGCCGCCATAAAGACGTTACTGCTCAGTGCCTTCATCAGGAAGTCTGCTCGCTGCTGTCGTGTATCAACCCAGACGACGTGGACATCACATGCAGCAATGCGCTCATGCACAAAATGATGCTCAACATTGATGTGCTTCGTGCGTGTGTGATTCATGCCATCGTGTTCAGCAATTGCCTTAGTGCTTTGGTTGTCACAGCGCAATGTGATGCAGCGGATGGGAACGTGAAGTTGTTGTCGCAAGTAACACAACCATACACTCTCGCAAGTGCCTGCGCCGAGAGCAACATACTCAGCCTCACTGGAGGTGCGGGCCACACAACCCTGCTTACCACTCTTCCACGACACAGCGGTCCCTCCAACTAGGAAGATGTACCCTGTACGGTTGCGTGCGTCCGTGTCATGTGCCCAATCGCTATCTGTATATCCATCCACGACGATGGATGGTTGTGCACGATAGCACAATACAGTGTGGGCAGTGGAGAGGGCGTACTTGACAAAGCGTAAAGCAGCCTCCATGTGTCGGGCTCGGGGAGCCTCTGAGAACTAGGCCAGGAAGTTCACAGAGAAGGCGACATCTGCCCTGGTCACAGTCCCCAGGTACATCAGTGACCCAATGACGCAGAGATAGTCGGTCACATCGACTGTCTCCCCCAGCTTCGACACATACAGTGTCTACAGCAGCCTTTGGCATGCTGGGGTCATGGGCGTGGACGCAGTGGGTGTGGACTCAAGTAGTGAAGAAAAGCACTCACCCAAAGTGCAGACGTACGCATCCTGATGAACATGGAGCGTGCGACAAGAACGATCACGCTCAACCTGCATGCCCAAGAAGACGCGAGCAGGGCCCAATTCTTTGACGTGGACTGCAGGAGCGTCTTGACTCACTGGACAAAAGTCTGACTAGGCGATGCTATCAGCAGGTCGTCCACGTAGACGAGGACAGCGACGAACGGGGTAGAGGGAATTGGAAATAATTTTAGGGCATGCAGGCCCATGCAAGCACGAACATGAGCTCTGTGTGTGAGTGCGATGCAAGACGGCAAGAATTTGGCTAAGTTTGGAACGCTGAATATAAAGAACAAGGAGGGTTCACAAATGAGCCCCTAGCGGGCTTATATAGGGGCGCCGGCAGCTAACCGCACCGGGCCCCGCCGCCCCTGCTGAACCCAAATGAGTCAACAGGGAGAACACACTGCATACACCACGAGAGTAACAAAGGTGGTCTCCTCGAGGCACCGGAACAACTCTCCGAGTGCCCGGGTCTCGACCACTGAGAAAATATGAGCAGTGCCAAAACATCTCGGAATCAACGTCCAGACATCACAGACGGTTTTCCGAACATCGGAAGCCCCACAATAGCCATCGGGTCTCCTCGTCGCACCGGTACAGTCAACCGGGTGCGCGGGTCTGAACCCACCGAGAAAACTCTCCTACCTCCTGACAAGCCCACATGGCTGCCGGAACGCATCGACCGCGTCTCGCCGGCGCTGTCGTAGGTGCTGGAGAAGTCTCGGTGCAGTCCGGAGGCCCGTCGTGTCGTCACGCCCTCCTCTGCCATATACCCCGAATGTGGGTATATCGGTAAACTAGCAGT
>SZWC01013661.1:31051-43671 GCA_023375785.1 Penium margaritaceum | reverse complement strand
GATACGTACAGAGCGAGGCAGACCCCTCACTCTTCATCCTACCGACACCCGAGCGGTTTACCGCCATCCTGGTCTATGTTGATGACCTTCTGATCGCGTCTCCGTCGCTGGAGGCCGTGAAGGAGGCCAAGGTTGTCCTGCAGACCGCCTACAGGATGAAGGACCTCGGTCCTGCATTGGTGTTTCTTGGTATGGAGATTGTGCGAGATCGCAGACATCAGACACTGTTGCTGCATCAGGCCCGATACGCACGAGTCGTGGAGGAGCGCTTTAGCGATCTCCTTGGTGCAGTGCCCACTGCTTCCACACCACTCACACCTGATGGGCAGGATTCCCTGAAGGTGGATGACCCTACACAGCTGCGGGAGACAGTGGACGTGACCTTGTACCTTCGTCTCATCGGATCTCTGATGTACCTGGCCACTACCACGCGTCCCGACATCGCGTTCGCCGTCAATCTCCTCGCTTAGTTCTCGCAGGCTCCACGTGCGAGAGCTCTTCAAATGGCTGTGCGAGTGGTATAGTACGTGGTCTCCACGCCATATCTCGGACTCTGCTTTCGTCGGCAGTGTTCGGTGGTCCTTGACGGCTACACTGACAACGACTGGGCTTGGAGTCCTGACGGGCGCAGTCGCACTGGCTACGTGTTTCTGCTCGGTGGTACCGCTTTGTCTTGGCGAAGCGGGAAGCAGGGCTGCATAGCACGTAGCTCGTCGGAGGCAGAGTACGTGGCTTTGGGTGCAGGAGCTGCTGAGGCAGTTTGGCTGCAGCGCTTGTTTCTTGAGCTTGGGCAGTCAGTACCCGCCATTGTGCTGTGTTGCGACAACCAGAGTGCTCTCGCCATCGCGGAGAACTCTGGTGTTTTTCGTGCTCGCACAAAGCACATTGCGGTTGAGCATCACTTCGTTCGTGATCTGGTGGAGCGACGCGTGATCTCGATCATGTGGGTTGGCACTGACTTGTAGTGAGCTGATTTCTTGACGAAGGCACTTGCCCGCGGAAAGTTCCTGGTGGCCATTCCTTCTGTTGGGCCTTGTCTCGTGCGTGACAGTGGTTGAGTGTGGGATGTACGTTGCCGTCTCATCTGTCTGTGTCACTCACTATGCGGTTGTACCAGTGCTGCACGCGTATGGACATGCGTACCATCGGGTCATGGGGGAGTGTTGTGCTTTGTGCCGTTCCTGTACAGTTTACTGTGACCACTCGGCCGTGTCCATACTCGTGCAGATCCCTGAGGCAGGCGGCCTTGGTGACACCGGCGCGAGGACAGGCGGCGGACTACCCGTTTGGAGCTGACCGACCACTGTTCCAGAGCCCAGATGTCACCGGGACTCCCTGCTGTGCCTTCTACATCTTGCAGGCGCCTTTCGGCGGACTGGGCATGAGGCCCATTTGCATGTTTTTGCATTGTATACTCGCTGTCGGTCGATGGATGCATGCATGTGACCAGTCGTTGCGTGCGTCTTTTGATTCTGCACGTCTAGGTTCAGACGGCGTAGGATTCTGACATGTGTGCGCAGAGTTACCACCAAAAACAGTGTTTTTGGGCCGGTTTTAGGACAGCTCTTGGACTGCCGCGTGCGACACCCACCGTGCGCCGCGGCAGGTATTTATGCCCTGGACCTGTCAGTTGTCATTTCTCTCTGCATATGCTATATTGAAGCATTCTGACACTTTGACTTGTGTCTCCTAGCCAAACCCTTGTCGTTGTGTGTACAACCTGTGACTGTCGTCACCGTCTGACTAGGCACTGACGCCCGGTCAGCGGCCGTGTTGCTAGGAAGCTTCTACACACTTTCTCACAAGGAGGGTCTACTGGACCTACACCATTCGTTCAACATTCTACGTCCTACACAGTGTCACGGCCTCAACACTCATCATCAGAGGTTGACACTTGGGATGAGGAGGAGATAAAGGATGACACATGTGAGGAAGAGATTGGTGTACTCGAAGAGCGTCTTTCTGAGATACATCTCGGGTCACAGCCTCTCACTCCGCCAACTTCTCGCTGTCAGGATCAAGAACATCGTTCAACAACGTTCACTTTTTGTGGTGTTTCTCTCACTGGTGGTCTCCCTATACCCCGTCCACCACCTTTCGAGCCTGAGGTTGCCCTCCGCAGCAAGTGGTGACCAAAGGATTTTGATACACCTGCACCCCGTTACAATACCGATGCGGGCTTCAATTGCCGGGAGACCTTATTTCAGGTGTGGGCCGATTCTAAGGGCCTCTGGCCTTACTACCAGAGCTAGTTCCAAACTCGCGAATCTCACCAAGTTCAGACAATAGCGAGCGCAGTCTGCTCTGCGCCATGTCGCAGGAGAGTGTGGTTGACTTCCATCCCTTCTTTGGTGAGACCGGGACCGGGACTAGAGCAAATGCGCTCAAGTGCTAGGAGCTAGCCTTGACAATTCTCGCTACGGAGACACATGCAATGACTGAGGCCCGATGGGTGAGTTTCACTCCCGTCGTCAGGGTCCCACGGAGCTTGCACCTGACTACTTGAGGCGTCCAATGCGCCTTCACATGCGCCTTAAGACCGGTGCCATGACGCAGCTATGTGCACTGAATACCATCATGATGGGGGCGCACTTGGACCATGTAAATCTCTTTACGGGCTTTGTCCGTGTGGCCCTCCGTGAGTTGTCGGAGTCAATACAGCTGCTTCTTTGGGCCCATGGCTACTTCTTCCATGCCACATCATCTCATGAGGCCACTATCGCCAACCTGCATAGTCCACTTGTTGCAGTAGAGATTGTCACTCCTCCTACGCCTCTATCCTAATTCACCAATTCCACTTCCATGGCTTCCCTACTCCAAGCGGCCACACTCAGGGCGTTGTAGCAGCTGCACATGGGAAGAAGGGGAGAACGTGATGCAGAAAGGGACAGCACTAGCATCAACAGCCGACGAGTAGTGGCAGTGGACGTTTTGTCCACTACGACAACTGTGGAGGCGCTCATCACTACACGGAGTGTGAGCAGCCCCTTGATTGGCCTCTGATCATGCGCGACCTTTAAGCAGTGCACGCGCAACAAACTACATCGAATAACATATGGACGAGGCACGTCGCGACCACGACTGTAGCAAATGCATTGGTTTCACCTGGCAGCATCAATGATATGGACCCTCGGAATCGCATGATTAGGAGCTTTGTGAGCTACTGGCACTTTGTACTCGGGGAGTTGCGAGTGTGTTGTCACAGCCAAGTGGTCCCTAGTAATGATGCTTGTGGGGAAGATAAGTTGGCTTAGGATGAGGATAGACCTGACGGTAAAATCTACCTTGACGAGTCATAGATCTGTGTTGTTCGTCGTTGTCATAAGTCTTGTGCTACACGTTCAGTACAGGCAGAGTGTTCTGTAGCATGTTGCTCAACGTCAAAGACTAGTCATCCGAGTGGCACTTGGATCATTGACTCTCATGCCACCCATCACCTAATGTGTCATCATAGTGACTTCGTTGTGCTCGGTCCCATTGCGTCCGTTCGGTCTGTTTGCATAGGGTTTGGTTAGTTGTTGCCTGTGCAGGGAGTTAGGGTTGTGTAGTTTTATGGTCCTTTTGGTTCCTTGTACCAATTATGAGGACAAACGGGCTCGAGCTCGGGCTCAAGTTTATTAGGACGGATGTGTACATTCTTCGGCATCTCTCCACAGTCAAAGGCCTAGCGTTTTTAGGACCCTGCTCGCTATTGCACTGTCGAGTACCAAGATGCTTCCTTCTTTGAGATTCTCACCTATTGTGATGTGTCCAGCGTTTTTTTGGTGGCCACCAACCACATTCCCACCTACCCTACTGACCTTTAACTTCAATGATAATTATTTTTATCCTCTTTTTCCTTCAAGTTTGAATTCGTCCTCTCAAATTCCAATAACAACTAACAAATTTAAGAACTGCACATGTTGGTGTGTTTCCTCCTGTCATGGTCAAAATTGCAATATTGCAAATAAAAAATTGCAATCGCGGTACACATCCTACTTGCGCACTGGATGTGCACGAGTGGGATGTGTGGACTTGTAGTGTCAGAGCTCTGAGTTCAGTCTAACATGCCAGTTTTAGTGAAAACCAACGATTTCACACTGTTCAAACGACGCAAATGATAGAGAGATGCGAGCCTGAGCCCGTCTATTCTCGATTTTCAAGAACATGTTTTTTCGTTTGACAAAAGTTTAGGTGCCACCCAAGAAATTTTTGTAAGAAAAAAGCTGAAACAGTTCAGAGATCACATAATGTGCATTTTTCTGGTAAACAAAATGAAAGATCAATAGGGTATGTGGCATCCCCACGGATGGGGGAATCTAGTTTTACGGATGGGTCCATCCGGGCTTCCTCACCTGCGATCTGGTCTCCTACTCCTGACGATCTGGCCATCGTGGCTGTGGGTCCAGTAGCCTCGTCAGGCCCCTCTGGCATACCAATTCATGTGGCAATGTTGGTCCCCTCTCGCACACTTGCTCCCGAATGAGCATCAGTACCCTCTAGCACACCTGGTCATATGCCACTATCGGTTCCCTCTGGCACACCTACTTTCATACTAGCATGAGTGCCCTGTGGCACACCTAGTCTTGTGCCACTGTCGGTCCCCTCTGGCACACCTGCTCCCGTACGAGCATCAGTCCCCTCTAGCATAGCTGATCCCGTGCCGGTGATATTCTCCTCTGGCATGCCTGATTTTGCACCATTGACAGACTCCCTAGCCACACCTTCTCCCGTGCATGGATCCATTTCCCCTACGGTCATAGCGCAGCAGCCTTCTCTGCAACATGAGGTAAGCGCCTCAGCGTCCAGCTACTCCTGTGAGCCCCGTGGTCGTCTCCGACCACTGGCCCCTAGGGCTCAGCGATCTGCTGACTCATCACCTAGACTCCCAACTCATAGTGTTCAGAGTTGCAGGCCTGGCACGAAGGCCCTTGGCCTGAGTGTCCAAGCAGACTACACTGAGGTGCATCCAGCATGTCCTGTCGGCCACGAGTTGGTCTCCCGTGAGTTCTCGGTTGCTTGCGATGCCGCAGTTGATTTGGTTATGGTCAGACCAAGTCCGGATGCGTGCGTTCTGGCCACTCGGAGCTCTCCTGCATTGACGCCTGATTCAGGCACGTTAAAGGAGGTTCTCTTGGTTGACAATGCACAGAAGAGACGTGCTGCTTGTGAGGATGAGAAGAGAGCCATCCGTGATCATGGTCTCTGTGAGCTTGTCGACCTCTCGCCTGGGCGGAAGGCAGTACAGTCAAAGTGGGACTTTTGCAAGAAGGTGAAGCCTGACGGCACACTAGATTCCTGTAAGGCTCACTTGATGGCCTAAATGTTTTCACACGTTGAGGGTGTGGATTTCACTAACACGTTTGCACCCGTTGGCCGTATGACTACCGGTCGTAACCCTGCTTTGGGTTGCTGTTCACCACGACTTGAAGGTGCACCAGATGGATATGAACAACCCATTCCTCCATGGAACGTTAAGGGAAGAATCTACATGGTCCAGCCACCTGGATTTGAGGTAGGTGACAAGGTCTGGCATTGGAACTTGGAGATCACCGGCACAGTGACACATGTCAATTACGTGCAAAGTGACGCCGTCCCGTCCCTCTTTCTCAAAAAGACAGCTGAGAGCTTCACCACCGTCTTGGTCTGCATGGACGACCTCCTGATTTCATGGCCTTTTATGGATGTCGTGAAGGAGGCCAAGGCAGTCCTTCAGATTGCCTACACGATGAAGGTCCTTGGTCTTGTAGTCGTGTTTCTCGGGATGTGATCGTCAATGGCGGACACTCTTGCTGCATCAGGCATGCTACACCCAGTTGTAGAGGAGCCTTTTGCTGACCTCTTTGGTGAAGTTCCCATAGCCTCCACCTCCATCACACCTTATGGACAGCTTGCTCCAAAGGGGGATAATCCACCACAGCTGGGGTAGATTATGGACGTGACCCTGTACCTGCACCTGATTGGCTCTTCGATGTACGTGGCCACTACCACATGACGCGACATTGCCTTTACCGTCAACCTCCTTGTACAGTCTTCAAAATTTTCTCGGGCAAGAGCCCTTCACGTAACTGTTCAAGTGGCACGGTTTATGGTCTTCACACCATACCTTATACTTTGCTTTTGACGGCATTATTTGGTGGTAGTCGACAGCGACACGGACAGTGACTAGGCGTGGAGACCTGATGGCCACAGTCAGATAGGCTACGTGTTACTTCTGGGTGGCACCACTGTGTCATGGCAAAGCGAAAAGCGTGGGTACATCGCACGTAGCTCATCAAAGGCTGAGTACCGTACTGCCTGGCATATTTGTCTATACTAGTTGTTTTATCCCGCTCAAGCGTTCCACAAAAAAATTGAAGGTTGATGGACGAATTCCTTCAGAAATTATTTCCTGCAGCGTTTAGCATGAGTCAGGTTCAAAACAGGTCTTTCTGAACATCATGAACTTGACCGGTAAAAAAAAACACATCTCAAGCCAGGTGCTGACCTGCATTCCATGCCCACGGGCCAAAATGATTTACTCTCGCGAGGTACGACTTCACCTCAGGTCCAAACTTTCAGAAGTTTGAACCAAGGTTGCCGACCAACAAGGCGGACATGTCGCTTAGCTAGTCCGCGGATCCGAACCGTGGACGAATATGAACGTTCCCATATTTTTTAAAAAGACTAGTGAACGGCTCCTAAATAAACTCAAAAGCAGCCAAAATTGGGAGAGTATAAGAAGAACAAAGAACATAACCAAAAAGTGGACGAATATGCCTCGCAGTTCGGTATGTTGTCCTAGGAGTTGGGATTGCTGAGGCGGTGTAGTTGTAGTGTCTGATTTGTGAGTTGTATTTGCCTGTGCCTTGTATTGTTCTACGTTATGATAAATAGAGTGCTCTCACTGTTGCAGAGAACTCTGGTGTGTTTCATGCACGCATGAAGCACATTGTTGTTAAGCATCGTGTTTTCCGTGATTCTGTGGAGCGGCAAGTGATCTCCGTCATCTGGGTCAGCACGGACATGTAGCAGGTTGATGTCCTAACCAAGACATTCGCAAGCAAAAAGTTACCTGTGGCCATTTTTCCATCGGGCTTTGTCCCTTGCCTTGGAATGGCTGAGAGTGGGGTGTTTGATCATGGACCGTTGAGCATCCCAATCTACCAGTTCTACAAGTGTATGGACATGCGTACCATCGGATCATAGGGGAGTGTTGTAATCTGAGTTGTTCTCTCTGTTTGTACAGCTTACTATGACCACTTGAGCATATCCATGCTCATGCAGATCCCTGATGTAGACTTAGTTGGAGCCAGAGCAGCAACACGTCAGTGGCACTACCCACCAGCAGGTGTCAGACAGTTGCCACTACGTCCTGAGTCCTTACTGTGGTGCTCTACACTATTTCTACAGGCGCTAGAGTCACCTCGATAGACTCGCTCTCGAGCCTGATTTGCATGTTTTGTTTTGTCTCTCCACCGATCAATGTCGGACTTGTGTGTGTGGCCAATCATAGCATCCATCTTGAGCTTCTACATCTTTAGGTTCATATAGTGTTGTGTTTGGATGTCTATACGCGGAGTTCCGGCCAAAACAGTCGCTTTGGGCCGGTTTTAGGACAAATGGACGCTATCGCATGCGTCAACCCCCGTGTTCTGCTGCAGGTATTTGTGGTGGGCTTGTCATTAGTCATTTCTCTATGGATTACTAAGCTATTTGAACTTAGGAGACTTTGCGTGTCTCCCTTGCCTAACCCTTGCTGTTTCTTGCACCCGCTTGCTTGCTAGTGCACCAGCTGTTGTCATGTCAGTAGCAGCAAGGCTAGGAAGCTTCCTAGCAATTCCTCACTTCTACGTCGTGGGCAATGGCAACCATGGTCCACTTAAAAATCATCAGTAATCAACCCTGATAAGAATTCCTTCCCGGAATCCATTGCTACAAACCACATGTGTCTAGATGAGACCTTCATTAGACAAGAATAAAATTCATGTAGGGCTGGATGCTTGCGTCGTGACCACACCAAAAGGCAGGGTACACCCCCCGACGCCTGTTTTTGCCCATTGGTTCGCATCTAAGATTTTCGCATGTGCATATTTTTTTTTTTTCCAGTGAGACTAGAGTCCATGCAGGTGTGCTAAGTTTTCACCTATGGAAAAAGGAGACTGTTGACACAATTTAGGCACCCGGGTTAGCTTTTCTTCAACACTGGCAACTGGGCTCAATGTGACGTCAAGGCTGCCTTAAAAACTGGTCAGGTATGACTGAGGCTTAAGAAATTACACTCAGATAGGAGCCTCCAGTTGACCAGGATTCCAGATCGGTGCCGTACGCCAATATCGAGGACAACCCATCACCTCAAATGAGGACAGGACAACAAAGATAGCGAGCAGCAGTCAATGATGTGACCTCGTTGGCGAGTTGACATGGAAGTTATCGAGTGCTTGCATGCGTTTGAGAAATTGTGTACTTTGCATGAGATGCGTGATCTTTCACACAAAAGAAGCTGTCAACAATTGCTTCATCCTTCATCCTTCTTTCACTGAAAGTTTTCTTTTGGTTGAAACCAATGCAATTCAACAAGCAAACTTGTAGTGATTTTTGACATGTTTCATTGAACTCTAGTGATGTCTAATGTGTCATCCAATATCTGTTCTGCTTAATCAGACGACATCTTATGGTCCTCCAGATTTAGGTGACTGAGGTAGAAACTGAATGCTCAAAAGAAACGTTTGAAGTGACGTGGAAGCCTTCTCAGTTGCATTCTTGGGTCGCAAGTAGCGCGCCTAGACCCCAGCTCGTCTTTCTCGCCATCGAAAAAGACAAGGGACACAACGCTTTGCCTCCACTAGCACTTTGCCAACCTCCAAGACCCGTACTTCACGACGGCAGCTTGCTCCACCAATTTCCTCGTCAGCCGGTATGCTAGCATGTCCACGCTTTCCATCTCTCTGTCCTTCGGTCAGCCAAGCGCCATAGATCACGTCCCTCTCACTGCCTTGTAGTATTGTCATCGGGAAGATGGCATGACCTCATCCAAAGTGAAGCAGAGTACAACCGAGAGCCATACGTGGGCAACGACACTTCAGCCTACATGTGCAATGACCACGTGCCTACGCTGCCATACTCTAATCGGGCCGTTGAATCCGGCCTTGCTCCGGCAACCTTGCTGGACGCAAAGAGTACGCCAAGACATGTTGTTGTGTCATCCATGGCTACGTCCTCGAAGGATCCTCAAATTGTGTATCGGCTGGCGGAGTGGGCAAGCATTTCTGGACTGCAAAACGCAACTGCCTCCATGTCCGCATCGCTAACCAGTACGTCCGTGAGTGTCTCGGGAGCATTGGCTGGCTGACCAAGTTCCACGATCGCATAGCACCACGGTTGTCAAGGGATTTTGGCATGACTGAAGACCAGACACGCAAACAGGTCCCGTCACGCTTTGCAAACAATGCATCTAGGTGGAAATCAACATCTGCTTTGGTGGGACTTACCGGGATTGTTGTTGACCGTCATTCATGGCACATTGAACTTTGTCCCAAGAAGTGGGTGGAAGTGCAGAGCATCAGCCCAGAATAGGGGAAGTTAGAGGGGAAGTGTCTACACTGGTTTGATGATGCCACAAAACTGTTTCAGCATGACGAGGATTGTGGGGATCACATCTTAAGGAGTGATAAGATGAATGAAATGGTGGGAGATACAAGTGAGGGAGGAAGGCAGGTGAGGCATTTCCAGTCAAGTAAAAGGCAGTGCCAGAGCAACAGACTGAGACTGTGGACCACACGAATTGCACTCCAACTATGGCTGAGTGTGCTATTCGTGATGAAATTCCCAAGTCTAACTACCACTTGGCTGTCAAGGACATGGACAATGACATCATTGTCCATGTCCAGAACAATCTTTGTTGTTTGGATCCATGAAGTTGGAACCAACCTTTTGTGTGAATTACATGTACTCCACTGGACACTTGCACATGGAGGTCATCATTCGCCTCCTCCGGCGTGGCCTTGTGCAAGCACCAGCGACACCGCCAAAGAAGATTCCGTACCCCCCATTGCCCAAGCTGATCCCACGTCCGATCAAGTTTGGCACGTACATGCCGGACAATGCTGGCTGTGGTAACCAGGCTGGTTCTGCGTCGACAGCCATGGCAGGCGGGCGTGAAGCTGTACTTGATGTGGTGGGTGTAGCACGCACTCTTGCCACGCGATTTGAGTATTTGGATGAGGATGATTTTGCAAATGCATTTTTATGTAACCCATGAATTCTGACAATGTAAGGAGTTAGGATTTTGTTTCATGTTTGGAATTGGGCAATGCACAATATCATTCAATCGTTTTTCATCACCAACCACATCCTCATCGTCAACATCTTGGTAACATGACGACATTCCATTAGAAGTTTTCATTCTACTCATGTGCATTGACAGATTGCCATGCATGCGTCCAAAGACAACGGCTGCACCATCTACATTGCTCACACCTGTCAATGATGGCTCCTCATCCGAAACATTCACATCATGAATCATATAATGCATTACAAAACACAAAATTGTACACTTGGACTGGAAGGCTATGGCGTATGGAGGTATCGCATGTAGAATATGGAACTGCGCTTTAAGAATGCCAAACGAGCGTTCAATCATGGACCGCGCTACGGTATGGCTCAGGTTGAGTAGCTCTTTCTCATACACAGGACAAGATGCTCCGAGGCCGAACTCTGCAAGGTGATAAAGTTGTCCACGGTGCGGTAACATGAGGCTGAGGCCCTACATGAATGCCACGTCTGTGAGGGAGTAGCCATTGGTAGGCAATCTGAAACCTCAGGCCAACGCATCATAAACATGCGCGGGTTGTGAGCACTACCCTCCCAACCTGTTGACATGAATGAAAACCACAAACCAGGTGTGCATGCCGCAAGAATGCTTTACGTAAGCTGACTATGCCTGTTCACGTAAGCACCTCTACGCAAAGCTGGCACTATGACTTTGACTTGAGTCCCATCAATACCTCCAACATAGTCACAAAACCACGATAGGTAAGACCTGACGCCCCTCCCAGGCCGCATGTATGTCGGGCAACTGATGGAATGGAATAGCCATATCACCAAGGTAGCCTGTGAATTGAAGGTATTGACAATGTCTCCTATTACCTGAAATATGGTGGCACAGTCCTGTTGATACCACTTCATTACATCAGAGACGACCATGCCATGTGTGATGCATTGGAGCTATATGAAACGTTTCTCCTCTACTAATAAGCCCATGTATCTCAACGTCGTGTACCACAGTATGCCTCAAGTCACGGCTCATTCTCATCATGTTGAAAATCCAGAAGGGGTGTCTGCCATGGAGCGCATGTTGCCACACAAGTTCAGAGAAGGATTGGCCATGCATCTGCTACCTCAAGTTGTGATGGCACACTCGCTGTGAAACATCTTCCACAAGTGAGTAGACCAGTGTGTGCAGAAAGAGTTCAACTTGCAGTGCTTGGCGCATGGTAACAGCATGCGACTGTCTTCTGTTGTTGTTCATGGCGTGAGTTGGAAAAGACGACTGAGGAAAATGAACTGCCTACTCGCTCCCTCCCGCTTCAAGTGCCGACGGAAATTCATCTCGCATCACGTGCGCTGACAAACATCCAACGACAACTGGAATGTGCTCCGACAAAACATGTTGACTCCGTTGTTAATGGTCATTGGGATTGTTTGAGTTCAGAAACCCCGGAGCAAATCCTCCCTTGTGCAACCTGTTGGCTGTTTAGTGACTGAGACCCCAAAGTCAGACGGTTGAAACAAAATCAAACGTTTCAGTGTTCCGAAGCAGGAATCATTGTCACTACATTTTCATCAAACCACACTTCTAAAACATTTCACTGACTATAACATAACCAGAAAAGAAACACGGCACTGAACAGGACTCTTTTTTAAGCCAGAGTAACTAAGAATTGCTGATCCTGCTCGTCCGGGGTGCATTTATAGGTAAGGAATGATGTGCTTCAAAGCTTCTCATCTCACACACCATTCTGAACACAGGAGGGGGATCATATTTTGCTATATTCAAAACATACTTCTACAAGGATCATTTCTCAAATACCTCCTATTTGATTCGTGAAATGTACATGAATCTTAAAAACGAGCATTTTTTAAACATTTAAAAACCAACCATGATTATAGGACATAATGAATGAATTTACTGTGGCATCCTCTTCTTCACAATTTGAAGGTCATTTTCTCATTAATGAGCCCTAAGCGTTCCACTCGGTTACCTCACATCTCACCAAGAAATAACTAGCTTTCTCAAGTGAAGGACTTGAATTCATAATGATTCAAGCAAATTAAGATAAGAATTTAGGTTCTAATGAACAACATGAACAATGCACTATTCCAACAAGTGGAAACAAAACAACATTGTTCATTTGGGCAAGAAACATGGAAAATGAGGGTTGGTTAAAATTCGGACGGATGGAAGAAGGAACACAAGATGCAGGCATTTGAAGTGTTGAAGTGATGAGAGATGCTACTTACTATAAAAATCAAATAAAAGGGATTGCAATAAGGAATGGAGGTATTAAAACACACACACACACACACACACACACACACACACACACACACACACACACACACACACACACACACACACACACACACACACACACACACAC
>SZWC01013659.1:16111-26241 GCA_023375785.1 Penium margaritaceum | reverse complement strand
CCACCACCACGCACAGGCTCTCCACCACCACGCGCAGGCTCTCCACCACCACGCACAGGCTCTCCACCACCACGCACAGGCTCTCCACCACCACGCACAGGCTCTCCACCACCACGCACAGGCTCTCCACCAGACTCCAACGGCTGCGGCTGCCTCACGACAGCCGCTCTTGCTGCTGCGGCAGGGGCCACAGAGCCGGAGGTTCCAGCACTTGCTGGACCTCCGGCAGCATCACCAGCCACGGCAGCAGCAGCAGCAGCGCCACCCACGTCAAAAGCACTGCCGGAGGCAGCGGTGGTGATGTTGGTGGTCGTGCTGCCGGCATCTGCTGCGGTAACGGCGGCGGCAGGGGCCACTGCAGTGGGTGCGGCGAGGCGGCGGCGTAGGTCTACCACCACCTTCGCCACGAGCGGATGGGTGGCACGCGTGTCCCGTAGCAACACCTCCGTCGCCATTATTATGCACTGCAGCGCATGCCAAGCGCCCCACGCTTGCGTGCCACATGCCACATGTCACATGTCACATGTCACATGTCACACGGCGCAGGCCACACGTCCTATGTTGCACTTTCACACGTCACACATCTCACGCCAGTGCAAGCAGTCCGGTGGCTGAAGCCCTGCAGCCCTGGGAACAGTGGCAGTGAGCGCAGTAGCTGTGAGAACAACCGCAGCCGCAGCAGCAGCAGCAGCAGCAGCAGAGGAGCAGCAGCAGCAGCAGCCGCAGAAGCAGCGAGCAGCAGCCGCAGAAGCAGCAGCAGCAACAAAGCCACCGCTGCCACTGCCGCCTCCGCCATCACCACCATCACCACCATGAGCATCACCAACAGCACACCGTCACAGGCCTGCAAGCAATGGTATGCGATGTCTTACTGCAGTAAGCCATAGCACCAACAGTAAGCCATAGCACCAACAGTAAGCCATAGCACCAACAGTAAGCCACAGCACCAACGACTCTCACCTTGATGCGCTCGAGGTTGACGACGATGGCCTTCTCTCGGCCCAGGATGGTGGAGGGGTAGGAGAGCATGGGGTCCAGCAGACGTAGGTCGCTGGCGGGGATGGCGCAGCGGCGCATGATGGCATGCTTGTCCGCCTCCACCACCTGCACGTGCCGTGCTCCCCCTCATTGACCGTCAGCGCAGCCGGGAGTTGCAGTGACAGGAGAGGGGATGGGGTTGGAGCGAAAGGGAAGAGGCGGGGGGAGGGATGGAAGAAGAGAGGGAGGGAGGACAGAAGGAGGGAAGGAGGGAGGGAGGGAGGGATGGAGGGAGGGAGGGACAGACGAAGGGACCGAGGGACAGAGGGACGGAGGCAGGGGGGGGGGGGGGGGGGGGGGGGGTCAGTGAACTTTGTTGTAGAATGAGGCGCACAATGCAAAGGCATAAACTTAGGGCGCTGAAAACGTCCGTATGCTATTATTCTTGTTCAGGAAGAATTGTAGCAGTTTGCCGGAGGAAGAAACAGGGACTAACAACCAACAGCTTTCAGACATTACCCACGACTTTCCCCGTACTACCCCATGACATGACATGACATGACATGACATGGGGTTTTGGAGCATTGACCTTGCCATAAGACGCGAGAGGACATGTTAGAGCCCAAAACAGGAACACGACATGACATGATGATGATGCTCGTGTGGCCCTATGGTGTAGGTCAGACTTGCTTGTGGCTGCCAGGTTTGTGGGGGGGGGGGGGGGGGGGGGGGGGGGGGNGGGGGGGATCCTAAAGACTTGACGGGAGATGAAGTCAAGGTGCGCAAAAGGAATCGCGAGGGGAGGGCCAAACGCTCAGCGTGAAGTACGATGAGGCATTTTCTTTCTTTTACCCGCAGACGCTGAGAGAGGCGGGAGGAGGCAGGGAGAGCGCAAGCGAAGACATGCTGGACGCACCTGAAACCGACAAGATGCAGTCAAATCTGCATGACCCACAACCACACCGCTCGTGCGCTCGCTTGCCCACTCAGAGACCTCATGCGAGAAAGCACTACTTGCACGAGAAAGCACTCCTTGCGCGAGAAAGTACTACTTGCACGAGAAAGCACTCCTTGCGCGAGAAAGCACTACTTGCGCGAGAAAGCACTACTTGAGCGAGAAAGCACTACTTGTGCGAGAAAGCACTACTTGAGCGAGAAAGCACTACTTGAGCGAGAAAGTACTGATAGGGCGAAACCAGCATGACCTACAATTTCTTAGGTAGCTGTCCATAGCTGTCCGTATCTATCCATATCTGTACATGTCTGTCCATATCTGTCCATATCCGTCCATAGCTGTCCATATCTGTCAATATCTATCCATAGCTGTCCATATTTGTCAATATCTGTCCATAGCTGTCCATATCTGTCAATAGCTGTCCATATCTGTCTGTAGCTGTCCATATCTGTCTGTAGCTGTCCATATCTGTCTGTAGCTGTCCATATCTGTCTGTAGCTGTCCATATCTCTCTGTAGCTGTCCATATCTGTCTGTAGCTGTCCATATCTGTCTGTAGCTGTCCAAATCTGTCTGTAGCTGTCCATATCTGTCTGTAACTGTCCATATCTGTCCATATCTGCCCATATCTGTCCACATCTGTCCGTAGCTGTCCATATCTGTCTGCAGCTGCACTGCACACACTGACAGTGTGCAGAGCTGCACTGCACGCACCGATTGTCGACCCCATGAGTCGATGCGCAGCCATGTCTTCGCCCCTGCGGCCTTGGCCTTGCCCTTCGCCTTCGCCTTCGCTTTCGCCTTGCCTCCCCTCGCCATCCGCGCGCCATCAGACCCTGACGTTCCCGCCACACGCTGCTGATGCTGCTGCTGCTGCTGCTGCTGCTGCTGCTGCTGCTGCTGCTGCTGCTGCTGCTGCTGCTGCTGCTGCTGCTGCTGCTGATGATGATGATGATGATGATGATGTTGCTCCTGCTGCTGGGGTTCCTGCTGCTGTTGCTGGTGCCGCTGCTGCTCCTGCTGCTGCTGTTGTTGATGCTGTTGGTGTTGTTGCTGTTGTTGCTGGTGCTGCTGCTGCTGCTCCTCTTGCTGTTCCCACTTTTCCTGCTGCAACAACTGCGTCGCTGCCGGATGCGCATGCGTGTGCGTGAGCTGCTGCGCCATCGCATCCGCCTCGTCACGCTACCTGAATCCACCGCGATGCATGCCAAGGCCCCGGCTGCCAACCTCCTCTGATATTGACGTTGTCCTGCACGACACGACTGATCACAGTCACATGTTGCCGGAATCAAGTCCAGCGGCGTCGCCGTCAGGCCTCGTGAAGACAGCAGAGGCTGTAGGCCAACGAGTGACGCCGCCGCTTGCCTACGGCGCTGCGTGGAGTAGCTGCTGTGGGAATCCTACCCAGTTGCCCTGCTTGCCTTCACGGTGCGCAGCACCTCTGCGGGCTGCTACCTGCAAAAAGAGTGCAAATGCAATTTTGGAAAAATCAGTATTCTGCGATAACCGCCACGGATATCTACTTGTATGGCCCGCTGTTGTTGAGCTGTTCATACCATCCTTATATCTGGTATCTGAAGCTGTTTCACTTTCTCTCTGAATTAGAATCTGACTTCCAAATTTAAAACACATCCTGCATGAGGCTCCGCTCAGATTTCGACTTTAAGTCATAACTTCAAGTCATATCGAAGTTGGATGATTGTTTAGTCAGGTGGAGAACATTGTCAGTCGCAACAAATGTGTTTGCTAGGGATCTGATTCTAAATGTACTCGTGATTAGAATGAACGATGAAGGATAACTATTATCAACGCTCTCAATGTGCAACAAAAAACTAACAAATAGGGTCTCTCCATTCACAAGGGCCCAACTTACTTGGTCCATAACCCAACTCATGCCTCAAATCTACACACTGCCCCACAACCTCACAACCACATCAACGCCCCAACACACACAACCTTTCATTCCTCTAACAATACAGCCCCAAACCCATCCATTGCAAACCTTAATCCACACTACAAGAATACCAACGTCCCCATCCAGGTTAACCCTCTCAATAGAGAAGAGAACTTGCCGTAACCCTCTCCCACTCTCTCCAAACGTGGAAGATCTTTGGTCTAAGGGGATGTCTTCCGTAAAAGGATTCATTCTTGACCTACCACCTTCTTTCAAGTTTCATTATATAGAAGAGGGAATCATCATGTACTTCCCTTTTCCAAAAATATTATTCCATTCCGGCACATCACTCCATAGTTGTCAAGATTTTTCTTGAGTGCATTGAGGAAGCAACAATCTTCAACAACCTTTTCATAGACAAATTCAACCACTAGCGTGCCAAAACCTTTTTTTAATGGTCCCCACTATGCTTGAGAACTTCTTGCCCTCCCTACCAACACGGATTGTGATGTTGTGTGTGAGGTACAATGTGTTGTCCCTTTGAGTTTCAAACCCCCAAAGGTAACAAGATTCTCATCACAGGTGTCCGTGCATCTCACATAGAGATATCATCTCACCCTTCATAAAAAATTCTATTTATGGGTTTTCAACAACCTCTACTCACATTTTTTCTTCTTGACCACTCATGAAAAACCTATCCTCAACACCTAGCCCTTAAATTTTCAGAATGCAATCAATTATGCAAAGAACCACAAACCAATGCTCGTGAAAATTTTTAAGCATTAATAATATTGTTATATCCATTACCATATTTTCTCCAATCAACACCTGTTCATTAAATAAATTCATCATCCTTCTAGATAGACCATAAAATCTATGGAAAAGTCTACAACCAAATTCTCTACCTCCCTACTTCCAAATGAATAAGATCCTTCTCATTTTATATGAACCTATTTTTCAATCATATTTGAATATTCTCAGTCTATAATCTTTATTACAACAGACAGATTTTCCCCTTCTTCATTGAATCAAACATGATTGTTTCGTAGTTTCACCCAACTCTCAATGTGTCTCCATACATTCTTACAAGAAAAGCCCTACCTTCTCAATGAACATATCAAGGGCAGTTTTGGGGTTATCTTCTCCTTAGTAGAAATCAAAAACAAATTTCAAGATATGAATCTTCACAAAGTGCGGCTTGGCCCATGTGCAAAACCTTCATGATGTAGTTGCTCGTATCTTTAACTCTTCTAAATGTTAAACCAATTTTACATAGACCATCAAAGTATCAAAGATGATCCTCAATTTTTCTTAAGCTACCCAACCGCCTTGAAGGAGTTTTTCTCAGTAGAAAGTCGACTAACCCTCCAACCAACAAATGTGATACCCTCATGACCAAACTGAAGAAGACTTCTCCCACCTCAACAATACATATTACAAGATGCAGGACACAAATCCTCTATATGCCATCATCCCTAGGCCAGGTCAACTGATGAAACCCTCAGGGCTATGGAAGTGGGTCCGGCCATACTCAGAGTCACTCTACTCGTCATGGCATAATTTCTCGTAGATAACTAGCTCTCGTGCACCTGTTCTCATCCTTTTTGTTTTCAATTTCAATATTCACTTTCTCAGATACTCTTTTTGATCCTTTTCATACATCATAAAAGCTTAAGAATTACATGAGCCTTCCCACTAGTAAGCCTCTTTCATCAAAATGATTGTCTCATGTTCCAACTCCCTCTCTAGTTCTACCTTCTTTAACTCAAATGGCACCTCGAATGGAGATCCACGATTTCCACAAACAGGCCAAGGTTTTTCACCCCACTCATAACCTCATCCCATCGCCCTCATACAAAGATCTGTCACGTCCATGTGGGCAGGCCAACCACACCAATTCATCTACACCTCCCCTCTCTCCTTCCTAAAGAATGGAGCCCCATCACAAAGTGAGTAGACCAAGTTTTTCAGCTCCGCTCACATCTATTCTCTTCCTCCCTCATTTAATTATCCCACAATGACGCACAATGGCTCATCATATCGGTCCAACCCCATCTCCTATTTCATTTTTCCTTAGTACAAACTCACATCCTCCTTCACTACAAAACCATTTTTTTAAAGTTATGGTTTTCATCTTACATTCATGAATACAAGCGTTCCCCATCAGGTGGGCATACAAATTTTATAAAATCCATCTGCTCTTTCTCCCTTCTCTCTTAAGTTATGTCGATTCCCCTCATTAAAGTAGTGTATGCGTGGATAAAACTTCAGATTCCCTTGCTTCACATGAATAATAAATCTTTAACGTACCCATAAATAAATTAACATCAGAATATTAGTCTTCCTACCCTTGTGCATTCCCACCTCACACCAATTACCATAATACATTTGTGCACAATCTGAAACCAAAAGGAGACAGAGTATTACTCCTCGCTCCATAGATTTTCTACAACACCACCCTTTTATACCACCTCCATTCACTTTTACAACCCACATAACCCAATTTCTTTGTCCTAAATTTTATGCATAAAACAAATCCTTAGATGCTCCTCCCTTCGCCACTCTCAATCCCTCCTTTAATGCACATTATACACAATTTTCTCTGTCAAAATCAAATCCACGTCCAGGAGATCCCAAAAAAAGTAAAAGCTTTCCACTCTATCAAATATTATAAAGCCAAAATTCTACCACGTTATTCCTCCCTCTAAGAAATCAAACTACTCCTGAGCCCCTCATCCCCACCTCCCCCAATTCCCTTCAGTTGTCTCATCCATTATATTACAAATCACGTTTTTTAGCCCCTAACAAGCCACATAATCCTACTCATAGATCCTATATCCTCTCTTGAGCTCACCAATCCTCAAAAGATGCTGCTTTTAGATGGGGTTGATAAAGTAGGAATGGAAGGAGTATGACTTAAAGTAAGCACGAGTAAGGAATTAGGAGTTTTTCGTGTTAGTGTGTGACGACACATTGGCAATCAATATTATAGGTGGTGCGGATGTGAAATTCCTTAGCCATTTTTTCAGCATAGATGACCTTGTGTTGTATTTATATTACGCTTACCTTGTGGTCAAAGGTGATGAAACTTTTTGTGCGCACATAATTGATGGATTAGTGCTTATACAAAATACAAATGGCTCATGAAATTAAATTCCAAGGACATGTTGTAATGCTTATAGTTGATGTGGATTGTATTGGAGTTTTACTGAACATGGATGGAGCAGGCATGACGGTCAGTAAAGCTTTAAAGACCACTTTTCAAGAGAGGCATGAGGTGGGTATGCCATAATATTATGACACCAACAAAATTCCAATGGGAAAAAATCAAGTGGGATGTATGCACCCCAAGTTTACATTCTAGTGTTGTTCTTAGAACATAGTAGACAGATAAAATGATCCTGCTCGCATATAGGATCCCCCGTGCTACAATGACGGTGTTGAAATGAATCAACACTAGAAGTTGTGGCATGTGATCATAATAGTGGGGAAATTATTGCCATGATGCTCTTGTGGGAGCATACTAGATGCACACTACGAAGTTGAAAATAGAGGCATCCATGTGTAGAGAGCAAACATGGATGTTTTGAGGTTATTGGGAAAGATGAAGATATGAGAGACAAGGAAGAAAATTGGAATTAAAAATCATACAAGAAATTGGTGAACCGGTTAAATAGTGGTGCTCTAATTTGTTTTTAAGAATCTTGACTTGGGTATGCACTATTGTGAGAATGCACTTCAAGCTTTGATTTACATTTACACTTTGAAATTAAATTGTTTGAAGTGAAAGATTTGTTTTTTCGTAAGTTGTAAGATGAAAATATATATTCAAACGTATGAATGAATTGTACATGAATCTAGTGACAAGCTCTTAATAACGGGTACCATTGAGCCACACAAGATATTCTCATTGGTTTGGATGAAGGGTGTCAAAATGTGAAGAATGCTTCGTATGCTTAATTCATGAGTCCATGTTTGCAACAGGGACAAAATTATGCCGGGTGTCGTGTTCGACCCCCTATTGACGCGGACACCGTCTTCTTGGGATTCGTAGCTGTAGGCTGCCGTACCGCCTCCTGGACAATCAGAGCGGCCTATTCTGGAATCGCCATCCCATCAGATGTCCCTGTGATGGGGTAAAACATACATGGTGATGGCCGACAACATTAAACATGGAGCAACGAGAAACCAAACCGTTGGATGTGGGCATCGATTCGTCCGGCAGCGGACGAATGCATTGACCCAATATTAATTGACGAATGAGGAGTGCACCACGTGAACCACCGCCCAATCAGACGCGAGTGTCAGTTGCGTGAGGCAGTGAGTGGCTTTCTCCTCTCTCGCTCGACAACGACGCCACCCTAGGATGCGACACGGTGAAAACGGGGCCCTCTCTACCAGGTGCCGTTGGGTCCTCGCGTATCCGCGAGTCGCAAGCCCCAAGCTTCGCCGCGCGAAGCCTGGGGTAGCGGCATTTCATGGTTTCGCCATCATTGCACACGCGCTGCGTGCGTTGATGGCATCCCAATTGTGGTGGCGGACCGTGGCGCTCAATGGCGAGCAGAATTACGGGCAGCGTGCGCAACCCGCCCCCCCCCCCGAACCGCCTGCCCCCCCACTGTACGCGGGCGTTGAGCCGGCGGCGAGAACAGAGTTGTGTAAGGTGTGTTTTCGCATCAAGAGACACTGGCGGGCACATGAAACGTGGGCGTTTGAAAAGCGTGCGGTACCAAAATTATACGCCACCAGTCACGCAGCAACCCCAACTCTTTGCCGTCCACCAATATGATGCCTCATCGCCAAAATGAGCGCTTTGTTCCCGCGCCTGCTGGTGTCCCGCGCTCAATGCTGCGTGAGCTGAACGACCTCCGCAACCTCCAAGCTGACAACAAACCGCCATCGATTTTCCAGTCCCAGGTGGACGACCCTCCCGTGGTCCGCCTTGCTGGGCATCGCCGCGCTTCCCAGGAACAAGCTTGCGGTGATGTTGCCGCAAGGGGCGACATTCATGCTGGAGACGTGCAGGTCGTTCTAGTTATCATTGACCATGGCGACGTTGAAGCTGACGCAGTGGTCGACGATGTGCTTGCCGACATTGTGCCGCCGCCCTTTTTCATTCCGCGGCCAGGAGGGAACGGCAACGTTGGGGCTCGGCCAGTTGATGAGAACGCCATGGGAGATTGCCCTCGCCGCTTCGAACAGCCAGGTGAGTGATTGCACACAAAGGCGCGGACAAAGTTGTAGGAGCATCAGCAACAGCAGCTGCGGCTGCGGCCGCTGCCGCCGCTGCAGGTGCTGCCGCCGTGCCGCTATCTTAGCAGCAGCTTCAACTACGGCTGCAGTCGCTGCTGCCGCCATCTGCTCATGAGGGACCCCCGTTTCCACTCCTGGAACTGTAGGAGCAGCAATTAAAGCCGCTAGCACTACCGCAACAGTTGTGGAAGCAGCAGTAGCACCCGTACTAGAAGCAGCTGTAGCAGCTGCACCACATGCAGCTGCTTCGTTGGTGGGATGGTTTGTTCGTTGGTTTGCTTGCTGGTTTCTTCGTTCTTTCGTTGGTTGGTTGATTTCATCGATGGGTCAGTTGGCTGGCTGTTTTCCAGCATTCATTCCTTTGAAGGTTGGTTGCTTGGCTGGTGGATTCGTTTGTTCCTTGGTTCGTTGGATGGTTGGTTGGTAGGTTGGTTTGTTGGTTGATTTTTCTTGTTGTTTAGTTCGTGGGTTGGTTGGTTGGTTGGTCGCTTGGTTGGCTGGTTGCCTCATTCGTATAGTTAGTGGGTTGGTTTGCAGGTTTCATTGGTATGTTGGTTGGTTGGTTGGTCAGCTGGTTGGTTGGTTTGTCAGCTGGTTGGTTGGCTACTTGGCTGGTTGGATGGTTGGTTCGTTGGATTGGTTGGTTGGCTTGTTGTGTGGTTGGCTGGTTGGTTCGTTGGTTTGTTCATTACATTTGCTGGTTGGTTGGTCAGCTGGTTGGTTGGTTGGGGGGTACCTTTGTTGGTTGGTTGCCTGGTTGGATGGTAGGTTGGTTTGTTGGTTAGATTTGCCGGTTGGTTGGTTGGTTGGTTGGTTGATTGGTTGGCTGGTTGGTTGGCTGGTTTCTTGGTTGGTTGGTTAGTTTGTTGGTTACAGTTGCTGGTTCGTTAGTTGGTTGGTTGGTTGGCTGGCTGGCTGGTAAGGTGGTTGGTTGGCTGGCTGGCATGTTGGGTGGTTGGGTTGGTCGGTTGGTTGGTTGGTTGCTTGGTTCGCTGGTTGGTTGGTTGGTTGGTTGGTTGGTTGGTTGGTTGGTTGATTTGTAGGTAGGCTG
>SZWC01013658.1:62645-78069 GCA_023375785.1 Penium margaritaceum | reverse complement strand
GGGGGGGGGGGGGGGGAGCAACGGGGGTGACACATCACCCCCCTCGCTTCGCTGGATCGGTGACTTCAGTCGCCGATCGGGCATGGCCATAAAAATGGATATGGCGTCATTTTTTTTAACTTAATGGAGATGGCGTAGTTTATATTTAAGTTACGGATATCTCAGGCTTTTGTTGACGCTTGCGTGGATATATCAGCCATTTCGCCCATCAAGAGTTTTGTGGGTATATGGTCACTCCCCCGGAAATACTTTCTATGTACCCGAAACGAGGAAGAAGAGTGATCGAATTCATTCCACACTAATTGTACCACACAATATGTTTATGATGTACACAAAGGCATTAATTATACATTTAAATACGCAAAATACATTATTGCACTGCAATCCATCATTTCCATTTTTCCCACCTCTTTACACCCTTTGTTCATCGTGTACATGACCACTTTCCGTTTTTGACCCAGGAACACCACACAAGGGTGTTTCGTCCATCCTCAGAAGTCCAACACGCCGTTGGCAAAGAAATTCGTGCGGACGGACCAATCATAAGCTCACATGTTTTGCAAGAAAAGTGAACTACTTTCTATGTACCCAAAAAGAGGAAGAAAAGTGACTGATGCCATTCCACATTACTTGTACCACAATATGTTTATGATGTACAGAGAGGTGTTAATCATACGTTTAAATACACAAAATACATTATTACACTGCCATCCAGCATTCTCGTTTTTTTCCCATCTCTTTACACCCTTCCTTCATCATGTACATGACCACTTTCCGTATTCTTCCCGGGAACACCACACAAGGGTGTTCCGTCCGTCCTCAGAAGTCCGACCAGCCGTCGGCGAGAAATTTGTGCGGATGGACCAATCATAAAATTGGATTTTTTGCAAGAAAAGTAATTGCAATAAGGTTACTATGTAACCCAAAAAACAATGTAGTTTTCTGTCCTCGGACGTGTGGTTGCCGATCATTTGTAGACGTCACAATCATGTGACCGTGGCTGTCCATGGTCACGTGATGTGCTTGTTCGCCTGACGCATGAGAAAAGCGGTCCTTCGATTGGGCCTAACAGTTCTGAACCCGTAAGCCCATTCAAAACGGCGGTTTATCCTGAGACGAGTCAGGGGGCATGGCTGGTTCACGTTTTGGCAACAGATCGCTGCACGTCGGAAGCAACTTCGCCATTTTTTGTTTTTGTTTTTTTAGCTCCAATTTGCAAAGTCGTCGCCAGTTGGTCGCTACCCGTCTGTGGCCAGTTAGACCAGCTTCGGTCATGCTATTTTGGCGAGCGAGGGCTTTTTCCAGGCCTCTCTCACTTTGCCTCCCTCCTCGCAATCATATTTGCACGGGCTCCAATGGAACTAGCAGCCGTCGGATCCGCGCATGGAACGACTTCGACATTTTTTTGACCAAAAAATATAAGCACAGAGATGTCTCTTTGAAAACATTTAGTATGGCCAAAGTCGTAGGCAGAAAAATGATTACAAAAAATAGACAATTTTCTATCTTTTTGCAAATGTTTTTGGTCGTCCCCCATCCCATCCAACGATTGAACAGCCACCGATAGGTCTAACTATCATGTAACCTTTGCACCGTTGTGTGCAAACGACTTGGAAAAAAAAAGGCCTCGCCTCGCGTACAGGCGTGCAATGCATTGTGCGATTGGCCACGCGCATCTTTTTTAATCCGCACAACCGTTGCACTGTGTGCACAATGCAAGGGCGCACAATCAAGAGTGGCACTCCGTAAATCCCACCAGAGGACAAGAGGGGTAGAGGCGACAGGTGGCAAGTGGTGGATGCGTGAAGTTCGAAGAATAGCCGCTCACAACGGATGTTGGGAGGGGGGGTTTCTGTGTCGATACCAAAATCGACATCCAAGCCGCAATATTGGCAAGCGGAGGGGAGCCCGCCCCCCTGCCAAAATCTATCGATATCGGCCATCGACGGTCGATGTCTGCATAGAGGTAAAGATCAAAAGAGAAAGAGATATTCAGAGAAAGAGAGAGAATTTCAGCAAGAAATGGAAAGAGCGATGGAGAAGCTAGAAGGCTAAACAGAGATATATACAAATTCAATGAATTATACATATGGAAAATGTAACGGTTTCAACCTTTTCCACCTGTTTCTATACAAGACAAGAACCTTGCCATTACCAAATGACAAGGTTTTTGTTATGGTGCCTCCATATTGGATAGGTCTAAGGAGATTTTCAACGTCGCGTGGACCGAGGTAGTCTATTGATCTTGTCGTCATACTTTGGTGGAGTATCACAGTGGACATGCGAGGTATAAAAGCTCTCTTCACTCACTTTTTCCGTGTTGGACATCTAGAGAATCATTTTCAAGAGTGGCCCTGCTGCGTGTTTTTTTCTTTTCCTGGACGTTAGAAGTTTTTTTCTTGCCAAAGCGGCCATCTTATCATTTTTGTGCAGAATTTGGGTCTGTTGTAGATTAGTTGCGGTTACAGTGGGTATAAGGCAAAAGTACCCCTCGTGTGTATGTGTTTGGTCATTTTGGCACTTGTCATCGAAGTACACAGACTGCTAATTACAAATTGCTCAGTTGTTCCAAATTCTCAAAGCGTGTTCTACCTCGCAACTCATTACGTGCCTGATGGACATGAGTTCCTAATCCTTCTGAGTGGGCATTTCTGTTAATAAACAAACAGCCCATCGTGTCCCGCAACCGCGACATTGACACCAACGGTCGAGGAAAACCAGCCAACTGTCCCCGCCTCCATTGAATCTTCCCAAACCTTCAGACAACTTTGACCACTCCCGCGAATCTACGATAGAAGTGTCACGGCCTTTCATTCGACTTCTCGACGCTCTGAGACGGATCTAGATTTATAAATATGCATCTTGCATCTTCACCATCAATTATCAAAGTTCCCCGGCTTCTTGGCGGACCTTCTCGCTTCCGACCACTCACGACGCGACTCCGCACGCGTTGCTCGACAATCAACCCAACAACCCCGACTATGTCTCATTCAAAACTCAACACTTGTATATTCATGTTTGATCATTTTGACACTTGTCATCAAAGTACACTTACCGCAAACTAAAAATCGCTGAAGTGTCCCAAATTCTAAATCGTGTTCTTCCTCACAGATTCTACCTATTCACCATCTATGCTCCGTTCAGCATAACACTTGGTATCAGAGCGCAGCGGTGTTGGAGAGGCATCCGACTACTTTACCCATCCGAAGGACTACCTCAGACAAGCCGTCAACGCATCTCGCACGTCAAGATTTTGCAGACTTCGCAACTACGACATGAGGAAAGCGAGCTCAATCGACGACAAGTAGCGGGTCTTTGGCAACGACTTTGGCAATGGAGGAGCAGAACGCGCCGATGCAAGAGAGCCCCGAAGTGACAGCAAATGTTGGCGTGGCATGATATGTGGCAGCTAGATCAATCCCTACGGCTCCGACGACCAATCCGGTCGTGGACCAAACGGCGATAAACCAGCCGCCACTACCAACAGCCTCAACGACGACAACAGGGATGACAAGTGGCACTGGACGACAGGCGCGGATCAACGAGGGACTGGCGAAACAAATATCTGTGCTCGAAGGGATCAATAGGCATCTGCTCCGATAGCTCAACGTAGCGATGGAAGCTCTTCGCACGAAAAGTGGGCGCCCAACTTTTCTGCAGAAAAGTTGGGCGCATCACTCGCAATTGTTGAAGCGAGCAGTAGGCGGAAAAGGGGGGAAGTCGCAGAAAAATGAGTCGGGATACGGCAAAGGATAGGAGTAAAAGGTGCAACTCTTGTTTGTAAGTAGCGATCTGCATAGAACGATTCCACATCTACACAGTGTACCTTATCGCAGAGGGCTTTTGAGATCCCAAAGTTTGACAAGGGATACTAGGGCGACCAACCGGGGATGCTGCTAAAAGTTTAGCCTCGGGGATGCAAAAGTTGTAGAGCGGTACCAGCAATATTAGTCAGACGAGCTTCACATAGCTTTGTGAGTAATGACATGGTCCACAAACTGGGTTTGCACACCAAACCAGAGATGTTTAAAGGACAAACTGTCCACGGAAGATAGCAAATACGGAGACTCCAAGAACCAATCCGAATACAAGTGGGAGATCTACGGGACGTAACGGTCTGGTGGTCTTGTCCAATGAGCGATCACAAAATCATCCTCACACGAGATTTTGTATGCCAGCACGATTCGCAAGTCGACAAGAATAGCAGTGATGTTGGAGCTAAAAAAGCAACTCGACAAAATGCACGGTCTGGGGCTCATCCGCCCATCCACGTCACCATACGCCGCACCAGTACTGTTCGTGAAAAAGAAAGCTGGTGAAATGCGGATGTGCGTGGACTATTAGGCGTTGAACAACGCTACCATCAAGAACCGATACCCTTTTCTTCGATCTGAAGAACTTTTTGACCAACTTCGCGGAGCATGAATATTCAGCAAATTGACTTACGTAGCGGATATCACAAGATACGCGCGGCAGACGTCGGCATTAAGAAGACGGCATTCCGAACTCGCTACGGGCATTTTGAGTTCACGGTTTTGTCGTTCGGACTGACTGACGAATGCCGCGACAACGTTCATTACGGCAATGAACAACATTGTTTCACCATACCTTGACGATTTTTACGTGGTGTACCTTGACGACATTCTAGTGTGCAGCTGCATCCTAGAGGAGCACGATGGACATCTCCGAAAGGTTCTCAAAGTTTTACAAGGAGAGAAAGTTTTTGGAAAACTCTCAAAGTGCGACTTCTTTTATCATTTGATCGATTTTGTGGGCCACATCATCAACGGTGGATGGGTCACCACGGATCCGTAAAAAGTGGCAGCGGTCACTAATTGGCCGACGCCGACCAACGTTCGAGAAGTTCAAGTTTTCCTCGGCTACTGCAATTACCACTTGCGATTTGTACGAGATTACGCCTGAGTGTCAGCGCCTCTTTCTGACCTCACTCAAAAAGATAACGAGTGGCGGTGGGGAGACAGTGAACAAGAACCGTTCATTGCTTTGAAGAACGCACTGACCTTGGCGCCAACCCTATGATAAGTTGATCCAACGGTCAATTACGTCATGGCGACAAATGCGTCGGACCGAGCCATTGGCGCAGTCCTCCTGCAAGACCACAGCAGGGACAAGCAACCGGTTGCCTACATGTCTCAAAAACTGTGAGGACAGGAACTCAACAATGCCATACACGAAAAAGAAATGCTGGCGGTCGTGCATGCATTCACGACATGGCAGTTTTACCTGGAGTGCCGCCAATGCATCGTGCACACCGACAACCATGCTTTTGGTGGGACAAGATGCAATCCCACGTGGTCAACTTCTACAAATCCTGCAACACATGTCAACGACAGAAATCCCGTCGCACATGGCCACTCGGACTTCTACATCCACTCCCTATCCTGATGGAACCGTGGGCCGACATCTCCATGGACTTCATCATGGGATTACCAGTCACGCCCGAAGGGTATGACACAATCCTTGTGGTCGTCGACAGGTTCTCCGAAATGTCCCACTTCATCCAACAACGGCCACCGTCACCACCAAAGGAACAGCACAACTGTTTCTAAACAACATTGTGCGGCTACACGGTGTACCGAGAACCATCACGAGCGACAAAGACGGTCAATTCACCAGCCATTTTTGGGATGAACTAATGATTCGCTATTGCGACAGAATTCAACTTTCAACAATGTTTCATCCTCAAACCAACGGTCAACCTGAGCGAACAAACCAGACGTTCGAACAACTTCTTCGAACACTATACGAACCTCATGGGACAAACTGGGCACGAAAACTCTCGACCGTCAAAATCACATGTAATTTGGAAGTTTCCACTGCAACAGGTAAGAGCCCGCTCGAAGTGGTGTACGGCAAACTTCAAGCCACACCCACTGGACTACAAAGTCGCAGCAACGTCCCCGCGGTCGATGTTCAACGGTGAGACTTCACCACCATGTGGGAGGAAACATGGCAAATCCTCACAAAGACACAAGTAGCAATGAAGCAAGCAGCTGATCGACATCGCAGTGACGACATATTTGCCGCTGGCATCAAAGTCCTTCTCAGCTCGCCAAACATCAAACTCCGTGAAGCCGAGTATTCGAAGCTCAAACCCCGGTGGTTAGGCCCGTTTGAGATCGAGCGCATGCAAATCCCCGTGGTTGCACGCCTCAAACTCCCCGACACTATGCCAGTTCATCCGGTGTTCCATGTACGCCGACTCAAGCACTATCGAGACCCCAGAGAGAACTTCCCCGGAAGAGATGTTCCTCCTCCACCTCTCGTTCAAGTGGACGAAGACACTGAGTACGTCATCAAGGGCATACTTGGCCATTGTCGACGAGGAAAGATGATAGAATATCTTGTCAAGTGGTATGGCTACGACGCAGCGCACAAGAGCTGGGGACCCTACAATAACCTCTGAGACGTTGATCACCTAATGTACAGTTATTACCGCCGTCACCGGGCCACATCTCTATGCGGGCCGGGACGTCGTAGCTAAAAGGGGTGGATTTTTTACGTACCAGACGTACACGAGTCCCTAATATTTCTAAGTGGGCATTTCTGTTATTACAAAAACAGCCTATCGCGTCGCAAGACCACTCAGACGATCGAGGGCAAACTGGCCAACTGTCCCCACCTCCAGTGAATCTTCTCGAACCTTCTAACGACTTTGACCACTCTCTCGAATCTACAACCCTTTCGGTCGACTTCTCGACGCACCGAGACGAATCAAGATTAATAGAGATGCATCTTGCATATTCACCGTCGGTTCTTGAAGTTCCCCGACTTCTCGGCGGAACTTCTCGAATTCGACCACTCACGACGTGACTCCACACAAGTGGCTCGACAATCAACCCAACAACCTGACTATGTCTCATTTGTAACTCGACACTTGTATATATATGTTCGATCATTTCCACACTTGTCATCGAGGTACACTTACTGCTAGTTATAAACTGTGCAAGTGTCCCAATTTCTAAATCGTGCTCTGCCTCGCAACTTCTACCTGTTCACCATTTACGCTCCGATCGCATAACATACGCTCCATTATGCAAAACATGAAAAAGCTCCAAATTTGGATATGGCGTGTTTAATGTGGGAAACGTGGATATGGGGATAGTCGAGAAGGATGGAGTTATTGTATGTCCATCGTTTCGGTCGATTTACTAGCACTTTCCATAGTCAAAGCCGACACGACAGCGATGCCCATGTTATTTGTTTGGGTTCGGTCACCATATACCCTGTTTTTGGAACTATGAAACTCATTCGCCCGTCGTCAAGCGAGATAAAACGCAGGTATCAATGGACAGCAGGAAATAACGCAGGTATCAACGCCGACCGTGAAAGCAACGAGACGCCCACGCGGTAAAAAAAATTACTCATCCGGGAATGGACAGAAATGAATAGCTCCGCAGCCCATGCACTATTCGTTCAAACGTGAATAGTAACGGAGTGGAACCCTTGCGCCCAATCGTAGGTACGACGCCAAACATCCGGGGGAGGTGCGGAAGATGCAGGTTGAGCCAAAAATATTGTGCACAAACCATGTCCTCTCGGACCTAGGTTTGATGCATATTGTGCTTCGTTGTGCACCATTTGCATCAATTAATGCTATGCGTGCGTGGATGCATTACACACGTGTCATCGGATATATTCCCGATGAAGGACGTTGGGCCACTAGTGACAACCGAGAGATCCTCGTCAGCCTCGCTGACAAGGCAGAACGCCAACGGCCACCTCGCAGACGAAAACGACCAATTTTGATGTGACGTAGTGGAAAGGGTGCGGAAGGCCAACTGTTGCGCAAACCGAGCTCATAAAAGGAGTTCATGAGGTAATTTTATGGCATTAGCAACTTTTACTTCACGACGCTAAATTCACTGCTAGACCATGACGTCCTCGCACCATTTGTCTCTAAACGGTCGTCCATTGCCGCCTCTGGAGAAATGGGCGGGAGTTGTCGACGATGCATGCCACATGGACCTGTATGATGCGTGGGTCGGGTGGGTTAACATGAAGCGCATGTGGAACTCAAATGGTCTCGGCCTGTGTCCTGTAGACCCATACAACATGTGCTTGCTCATGGGTGTCAAACCGCCGCATCGCCGTCCTGCATGGTGCCCGCCTCATTGGTAGCCATGGGTCCATCCGGACCCAGTGTGGTGTGCGAGATTGTAAACCGGGAAACTTTTGACAGGACAAAGACTGAACAGGACGTGTTTCAATACTGAATCACGGCTCCTTGTCAACTTTCTAAGTGAAGACTTGCGCATGTTTTACTTCACCACTTTTTCCCATGGAAACATGTCTCCTTCGGATCAACTGAAGCTGTAAGGTCGTCCGATGCCTCCGCTCTAGTTGTGGGATGGAGGGCTGGAGGCTCCTTAGTTTGGTCCATGGAGACAACTTCTTCCTCCACGACCCCGTATGGACCAGTTTGATGCATGGGTTGCGTGGAAGAACATCAAGACCCTCTGGGACTCGAAGAATTTGGGCCCCCCTCCAAGTGATCCATTCGACATGTGCCACAACATGTGCGTGAAGCTGCCACATTACCGTCCTATCTGGTGCCCACCACACTGGCAGCCATGGGTCCATCCGGATCCCTTATGGTGCGGAAGACTGTGACCACTTCGGAACAGGTGTTCGACCAGGTACATGGGTTATTGTGTCATGACTTTTTGTAACTCAAGTACAGGGTATTGGACTATTTTTCAGACCCTTTTTTTCAACGCATATGACAGATACCTCACATATCCATGCAATGTGTGCTGCACAAAAGGAAAGACAGTGGATCATTGTCTAATAGACTAGCCATAGAAGCTGCCACATGTGTCACTGCATGTGTGTAAAGCTGCCACATCGCCGTCATTCCTGGTGGCCACCACAGTGGCAGCCATGGGTCCCCCCGGATCCCTTATGGTGCGCAAGTGTATGACCACTTCGGGCGGTGTAGGACCGGGTGTACGTGTTATTTTCTCTTCACAAGTTGTACCTGAACTATCGGGTAGTTTAGTATCTTTCATAGGTTCTTTTCCTACTCATATGACAGATACATCACGTATTCACGCTATGTGTACTGCACAATACAAAACACAGCGCCTCATGGTCACAAAGACTAAAGATTGAACCTGAAACATATGCCACATAATGTGTGTGCAGCCGGCACATTACCGTCCTCTTTGTTGCCCACCACACTGGCAGCCATAGGTCCGTCCGGATCCCTTATTGTGCGCATGACTAGGACCAGTTCTGGCGGTTTTGGCCTGGGTACATGTGTTATTTTGCCATGACTTCTTGTACCTGAAGTACTGGTATTTCCATATGTTACAGACCATTTCTTTCAACTCATATGACAGATACCTCACATATTCATGCAATGTGGTAGGCCATGTATTGATTGCATATGTTTTGGAGCCCATTAGCATGGTTTCCTTTCACATTGCAAGCGCGAGAAGAAGATATCCTGGTCTTCCACCATTCCATGACGGAATGAACCAAAGGTTCGGTTTAAGATAGCAACATCACTTCATGCACAGAGTACATTACTCGAAATGACCGGGTTTGCCGTTCACTATCCACCGCTGCACTTCTGGGGGTGGTGTGTCGATCCATCCAATGATGTCGCACATGGGGCACAAGCGCATAGTACTGCCAGAAGCATGTGCACAAGCGGGATTAATGACCGTCCCATTGTCAAGATCTTCAACCGTATCATAGAAGACTTCTTCCGGTGTGTCTTCCGAAAGAGCACCCATGTCACAGGGTTTAGGGCACGTGCTGTAGTATATCCTCACCTGTAAACATCTCCATTCCGTCAGCAACCTCGACATGGAATAACATGTGCCAGCTCCACACAAAAATGAAGTCACCATAGGAAGTGCGGTTGGGAAAAGAGTGCACTCAATTCAGAAATACTACAAATGCTAGAGAGAAGGACAAATGACTGTGATCCATGCTTTTATACATTCCAAGGAAGCATGGGCGACGGTAGTCACAGTAAAAGAAATGACATGTCTTTCTTTGTACTGTATTGCAACAAGTATCGCTTCTCGCATGACTGCACTTCCATAACACCATTGCAACAACATGGACACGGGTGGTTTATTGAAAACAAATGAGTGAATACGGTTTAAAAGAACCACAAGACTAGGAATCACAGCCATGCCTAGTACAACGACACAACTATGTTATACACAGACTCTGGCTATCCACTGCAGATGCGGCGTAAACCGTCACCCCAGGGCTTGCACTTGCTTCCAACCTCGGCCATGCGGTCATGGAATGCTTTGATGTACGCCTGCACAGTGACATGAAAATGTTGGTAAGAAATGGATGTTGGTGTGTCCATCCAATGACCATTTCTATAACACATTAAACACAGAACTATTGGAAACGCTCACCTTAAATTCCAAGAGCATCCATGCCTCTTATTTTGTGGCCCCGGGCATCTTCATCTGCCCCGTCATCTACGTCGTTGTCTGCCGCCTCTTCTCTTGCGTTACCCTCTCCATGTTCCTCCAGTCCACCATGCTCCTCCATCATCCTGGCACCTTCAACATCGTGCTCTTCCTGTGTGAGCAGTCCGGTCTCCGGCTCCGCCGCATACCCTAGGTAGTCCTCGCTGCCACTATCAGACACGTTGTCGTTGAAGTCATCCACGGCTGCCTCACCTACCTCGTCGTCCGTCGAGGACCCCCTGGGGTCTGCCTCAGGGTCGTAGTCCGACGCCTCACTGTCGTCCGTTGCTGCCCCTTCTTCTCGCCATGCCCCTTCATCTTCTCAGCTCGAGCAGGTCGTCCTCCTGCTACTGCCTCTCGTTCTGCTCTTAGCGCACCTGTAGCTTCGTGAGGCGGAGGTGCAGCAGAGTTTGGACAACTCTTCATCGTGTGCCCCTTACGGCCACAGTTGGGGTAGATGAAGTTCCATGTCTGGAGTGGCGCGCACTCCATGTGGGCACTCCTAGGACGGCCACAGTCACACTGCGGACCAGGTTGGCCCCAACCAGGCGGCGCAGGTTGGTTCAGCCCGGCAGAGGACAGTGAGGGCATGGGGTTGCTGTAGGTGAGGCTCCAATACTGCACCGTCTGTCCGCGGCTCACGTGCGCTATCGGGTCATCGCCCACCTCCATCATGAGCGCACACGCATGCTGGCATGGCTGGCCGAATTCGCACCACCGACGACACTCACAGCTTCCCATGGCAAGATCCACGTGCCGGCGTACGTTTTTTGGGCCACGAACCACTGCCGACGACGGGCTCTCGATGATAACGTCGTAGTCACGCGCAACTATGGAGCTGTGAAGCAGGCGTCTCGCCGGAGCCGGGGCAAGAGTCTCGTTGCACTTGGCTATCTGGTCGCGGCGCTGCGCCATGATGCCCTGCACAAAGTAGTACACTTGTAGGAAGCAGTAGAAGGGATAGAGTTTGCGGAGGCTCCTCAGACGGGCATTCAGCGACTCTGAAGCGTTGCTTGTGATATGCCCCCCCCCCGAGGCACAGGGCATATGTATGAGGTCCATTTCAGAAGAGGTATGCCTCCCTCTCCGTCCCGGCCTGGGATGAGATAGTTCGCGGAACGTTCGCTCACTACCCGTAGGTGACATGCAGCCCGGTGAGACTGGTTGTGGGTCAGTGCCTGTGCGCACTTCGAGGCCCAGTAGGCCGCCTTCTTTCCAAACTTCTCCTGAACATTCCTGCAGAGATGCTAGGCACAATAAGTGTGGGTAGCACCAGGAAAATGTCGCACCAGGGCCTTTGCCAGGCCAGCTTCTCTGTCAAACACAATGACGGCACCTGCAGTACAAGCGCTAGGATAAGCTGCTTCAAAAGTCTCGCAAAACCACATCCAAGTCTCCTCGTTCTCACTGGACACTAGAGCCCAGGCCATCGGGCATGCATGGTCGTTCGCGTCAAAACATTGCGCGACCAGCATGACTTCCTTGTGGCCGTTCTTTAGGAATGTGCCGTCCATTGTGATGATCGTGCGGCTATAGTCCCAACCAAGACGGGTGGCTCGAGGCGCCACAGAGGCCCACTTGAATTATTTTGTGCATCCTGGTCTGCAACAGCATGCGTAGCCAGATCAATGCGTTTCATCTGGAAGTAGACATGAGGAAATTAGAACACCTTGAAAAACAAAAGTGAAATAGTATGACAACAACACTTTCACGTACGTCGCGGGACGTACCTCCCGACAGAGCGTAGGAAACATAGCCCATGATTTCGCCTTGGCGCCCATGTGGTAGGCCTGAGCCATGGTTCTTGCATGGTACAGCGTGCTGTTGGCCACCTGAATACCCGCGGCTTCCTTGATTATGGCTCTGAGTGTGGCTAGAGGTGTTGTCGAGTCCCGCGCCATTTCCTACGATATGTGCCTTGCAATCCACCTTGTGGTTCGGGCAGGGCTCCCACGGCCAATAGTCAGCGTGCAGCAGTGCCCTTCTGTGACATGGGACATCTTCACCACACCCAGCTTCGAAGAGACAACTGCGCAAACGTGCCACGTGCAACCACATCTGACAGCCTCAATGCACCGTACGTCGATCCGTCCAGGCTCGCTGCGCACCCACTGCAGCTCAAAGCGGTTGGCTACCGCGTAGTCTTCGATGACCGCCCTGCATGCAACCATGTTGCGGAACTTTCTGCCCTCCACGAGGACGTCACCATCTGCCTTCCTTTTCTTCGTCGTAGAATCGGGGGAGCTGTCTGACGTTGCTGCAAGAAGGAGAGGATAGGGAGTTCGTGAAGCATGCCCAATGTGAAGTTAGTGGACCGGGATGACAGTCAACAACGTACTGTTGACAAGTATGACAGAAGCACAACGGCAACAACGGATGTTCATGAGAACATGCCATTCAAATGAGTAGAAAACGAGACACAAAAATTACCAGTAGAGCCACTAGGACATAGTACACGGTGCCTTGCCCACGACTGGGTGTATGGTGGAGCCTCGGTCTGCTCCGGGGAGCATCCTCCATCCGGAACAACCGCATGATCTCCTCAGCTTCTGCTTCCAAACGTGTTTCCCTGTCCTCACAGTCCCGATCTCTGTTCAGCCAGAAGAAGAGTTCTTCCTCGGCACCTGATTCACGGTAGAAAACGGGGTGTACCGGACTGTGAGGCTGAGCTGGAAGAGGCGCTGGAGGAACATCATGGTCGACAGGGCGATAAGTGCGTTGCTGAGGTGATGGTGCAGCGAGATGTGCCGCAGGTTGGGCAGCGGGTGGAGCAACGGATCGTGCCTCTCGTCGTGCATCTGGGGGTGCAACGGTTAGTGGCACAGGTCGGGCATCGGGGGGTGCAACGGTTCGTGGCGCAGGTCGGGCAGCGGGGGGTGTAGCGGGTCGTGCCGCATGTCGGGCAGCAAGTGGTGCAACAGGTCGTGTCGCATGATGGACATCGGGTGGTGCAGCGGTTGGTGCGGCGGGTCGTGCAGCGGTATGTGCAGCGGTTGCTGCAGTTGGACGTCCAGCGGGTGGTACAACGCACGGTGCAGCGGGTGGTGTAGCGGGTGGGTCAGGGGGTGGTGTAGCGGGTGGGTCAGCGGGTGGTGCAGCGAGCGGCGCAGCGAGTCGTGCTGCGGCTGGTGCTGCTGGCCTTCCAACACGTGGTGCCGCAGACCGAGCAGCGGGTGGTGCAACGGGCTGAGGGTCTGAGGGTAGTGCACCCAGGGGAGCCACACCCACGGCAGTGAAGTGCCATCCCGCAACCGTCGGTGGGTTGGGCCGTCCAAACTTGTGATGCCTTGGGTCTGAAGGGCCACACACAATTGTGGCGCCTGTTGTCAGCGAGGGGCCATGACGGGGAGGTAGCGACCGTGGCACGTGGAACTGAGCCGCCCTGGGCAATCCCCCCTAGCCGAAGGTGACAGCCCGTCCTCGTGTGATTGGGCCTAACGGTGGTGAGAGCGCGGCAGTTGTAGAATGCAGTGCCTGGGCACATGAGAGGGGTGGGCGAGTGGGCGGCTTTGTCGAATGTACACGAACCGGTCAAGAAGAGGCAGGAGCCTCCGCCCTCCGGGCACTGCCCCGGGTTTGGGGCACCATAGCGTCAAGAATGGGCACATTGGCATTTTGTGAACACAATAAATGCCTGAGGTACCCTGCAAATCGACTCACCTCACTAGATCAAGAGAGAGATCGCCATGTTGACGCTCCACCGCCAACACATGAAATCCTGGCATAGTCGCACATCGGCGTTGGAGAGGCCGAAATGACATACAGAGGGGGGAGGGGACCCTCGCTAAGCCCCCGTCCATGCTCACGCTGACTCTGACTTTCAGCCAACGCATGTCAGGGACCATTGCATCGTACATGGACGGGTTATGCAACCAATCCGCGTGCAGTTCACACGTGAGGCAAGCCGCGAGGGTCAGTGGTCCGCCTCCATTTCCGCACATGCAGGTCTGGCAGCCAGGCTGGCATTTGAGCATGCAGGTCGTGTTTCATCCGCCTTGTTGTTTACGAGTGTACGTAACGTCAGCATGGTAAAGGAGAAGCAACGACGAAGGCAGCGTCGGACCTCTATTGTTATCTAAAAGCATGTACCCCTTGCATCGTGACCGAGCGGATCGCCGAACCAAGTATCTATGTTTACATGTGTACATGTTTCAAGTTGCGTTCATCGGCATGCAGCGTCCCGTTGTACGGAAATCGGAAAGGAAACGCAAAAAACGATTTCACATGAAAAAAAGCAGGAGTGTGCCCAACGTGCTACACATATAACGCAAGTACCGATGATCCTTGATAAGTGAAAGTGCCACGGGTGGATGGTTGCTTTCCGGCTGAGCAACGGGCGGATGGTTGCTTTTCTTCCGAACGACTGGCGGATCGTTACTTTTGTTCCGAACGACGGGCGGATGAGAATCACACATTGCGTTTTATGGGTATCTGAGCTATTTCACCCTTTTCGTTTTTCAAGAAGAAACAGGCAGGTTTGACATATGTTTTTTGTGTTAAACATATTTGACATGGATTTCGACTTCGAGGGCGAGGTCGAACTTCGCCCATTGTTGCGAGCTCGCAGGAGGGGTTTCGCGGCGAAACCTCCCTACAAGCTCACAATGACCCTAACAAACTCCCCATTTTATCTAGGGGGTTTGTCGAGGGTTTGAGGGGGTTTGCGACATGCGGCACATGCTGTAATAGAAAGAATGGAATCTGCCGAGCCCCGCTACCGCGAGGCCTGGCAGATGCCCGGGCAAGTAAAAAAATAAAACCCAAACCCCCCATGTAAACTTGGTGGTTTTTCGTAGGTTTGGGGGGATTTGCGAGATGCGGCTCACATGTGATTGAAGAAAAGGAATCTGTCGGGCCCTACTATCGCGGGGCCCGGCAGATGCCCGGGCAAGTAAAACAACAAAAACCAATCCCCCCTGTGTCACTAGGGGGATTGTCGGATATTGGGGGGGGGGGGG